>PVHY01009295.1:0-57160 GCA_004024945.1 Uropsilus gracilis | reverse complement strand
TATAAGTTTATAGGAGTAAAATAGTGCTATCCTAATTCTGTAGTTCCTCTTTCACTTACTTTCCAAATACTTCCATAAAGGAAAGAATTCCTTTACCAAGTATTTGACTCCCATATATAAAGCAATTAACCATTTTTTCCCCTAAAAGTCCTACATTCTTTCAGTGAGAAAATTGGATTCTAGTGTACCTTTTCTTTTTGAGCTAGTGCTTAGAGTTCTGATGTTTTGAGTTTCATTTTTATGATCTAACCTTAAAAATACTTCTAAAAAAATGAGTTTAATTCAATTATGATTGCTTATAACACTTTTCTACTACTTAGCACATTTGTCAGAAAAAATATGTAGGGAGAGAAAAAGGAAATTAAAATCACATTCTGTTAACATTCTGTTAATTTATCAACTGAAAAGGGAGAATGAGAGGAAATTATCATTTGTTAGATTACTTTAGCAACCCAGGATTGGGTACCATTTTAAAACAACAAAAAGAAAACTTTTATTCTAAACTCAGGAAGTTGATCAAAATGATGTCCTTTCTATACATGAGGAGAACCAAAGGTTAGTAGTAAAATGATTTATTTTGTGCCACACTGCTTGTGAATAAGGGGCGGTTTGGGGGTTTTGTTTTGTTGTTATAGATATTGTTTGTTGTTATATATATTGTGATGATAAGAGCTGAGTTGATTTTTCCAGTACTATATCAAGAATATCAAAAGGTCATTGGATTATAGGTAAAGGCGTTTTTAAAACAACCAAATTTTACTACCTTCATTTTGGGAATTTCCATTACTTTATTTTACATATGCTCAAAAAGTTTGTGTTCAGCTGGGTGTGGTGGCGCACTCCTCTAACCCCAGCTATTTGGGAGATGGAAGCTAGAAACCATTTGAGTCTGTGAGATTGAGACTACCCCCGAGCAACATAGCGAGACCTAGTCTCTTTAAAAAAAAAAAAGTTTGCATTCAAACTAGGAGCTGGAGATGGGAATAGAAGACGATAATCTGGGAAACTGGCATGTTTTTTTTTTTTTAATGAAGGCTTTCCTGATGAATTTGAATTTTTAAATACTGATTTTCTTTAAATAGTGCATAACCATTTTCATGTTACTTTCAATCCCGTGTGAACCTATATATCTGTGACATGGACTTTCAGAGACTTGAATTCATATTACAACTAGTAACTTATTGGGTGTATGAATTTAATAGTGTTCATATTTTCTCGAATAGCTTTTTTACATTTGAACTTTTAAAAAATACACACTTTACAACTTGAGAAACAGTTCTTGAACATAGTTTTGATTGATTTTTTTTTATTTCAGTTTCCTATAAACACACCACCTACTCCAGAAGACCTGATGTTAAGCCAGTATGTATATCGACCCAAGATACAGATATATAGAGAAGATTGTGATGTTATTCGCCAAAAGATTGAAGAGTATGAGCATTTTCATTTTTGCTGTATTATGTTGGATGAGTGAATAATACGTGTGGTAAGGTTTTGATTAGAATAACACTGACACATGAAACATTTCATGGCATTAATTGGCAGCATGATGTGGTATGTGAGAAAAATTTTCAGCTTTGTGGTCAAATGGATTGAAGCTCAATACTAGCTACAACACTAGGTTGTAACCTTTTTTAAGTTATTTAATCTTCATTGCTACATCCATAAATTTGGATGGGAAGGAGCAGTAGAAATAGCAGATACAGTTTTTCATGCCATTCTTTGCAAAAAAGTAGTCACCTTTTAAAAGATCAATAAAATGAACTCTTCACTTGATCTTAGTCAAAAAACTGAGAAGCTATTAAAATGAACTCTTCAAAAGATTTAGAAGAATCTTTCAGTGATATCTATATGTTGGCTAAAGTCAAAACTGCCCTTGATTTTCATATATAAAAGAATTTGGTTTTATTTTTTACATGGTGTTTTGGTATATGTAAATCCTGCAGACTAATTTACAAATTAGATATATCTACATTCCCATAGGTAAATCAGGGCTTGCAACCCAAAATAATGTTTATATCATACTTAATATAGAACTGACCACCTAAATTTGAATGAATCTAACAAAAGAAATAGAATGATCTTTTAAGAATGATGTCATTTTAAAACTAGAAACTTAAAATGCTGTTAAATTATAATATTGCAAATGTGTCTGATTCTGGTTTGTTCATTTAACAAATACATATTGAGTACTTACTTTGTACCACACACTGATCCTAAGTCATAGATTCATCACTAAACAAAAAAGATATTTCTTATTTCTTGTTATTTAAAAGAGTTAGCAATCTCAGGATTTGTCTGAGAATATTTTATTTTGAATGAAACACAATCTTGCATACAATGAACAGTATATTTCAATATGCTGTATTATATAATTTGTACCTATGTGCTTGCATATATCTTCTCATAGAAATTTATTAATGGATTAGTGTATAACTTTGCTACTTTTATAGATTCTATTCTATGAAAGTGGGATGACTTTTAACTGAATTGAGAAATTTCACTTAAAATAATACTTTCAGCTTCATGACAATTATGCATAACAGACCTTAAGGATTCTTTATAAGCAACATGTTTGTGAAGAAAATTTTACTGATTTGTAACATTCTTGAATTGTTCTACAATCTTTTTTTTTTTTTTGAGACTAGGTCTCGCTGTTTTTGCCTATGGAATTGCAGGCTCACTTTGCCCGAGGAACCATAGATTCAAGCAATCCCCAGCCTCAGCTTCCCAGGTAGCTGGGATTATAGGCATGCGCCACCACGCCCAGCTATTTTTTTGGGACTAGATCTCGCTATGTGCCCCAGGCGGGACTCGAACCGTGATCCCTTGCCCCAGCCACGGCTTCCTAGGCTGCCGCTTAGAGGCATGTGCCACCATGGCCTGGCCTTGTTCTACAATCTTGAGATAATCAGGCTGGCCATTATTCTTCCTGAGTGAATTCCCATATTTTTATGTATAAAGAAACTAGGAAGGATTGAATATACTTGTAGTTCCAATTTCTCTCAAACTGATTTCTGAACTTTGTGTTAATTTTCTTTTCTGTATTTTAGATTAAAGCTTTCTGCACTGAACCAAGATAAATTGTTGACCGATGTAAATAGGAACCTCTGGGAAAAAATGAGACACTGCTCTGAAGAGGAGGTAACTTTTGTCTCATTTTCTGAATGGAAATCAGTATAGACACTTCAAGCAAAGTATTGTGCAATAATTAGCTATTACTTGATAATTAGTTTTGAGTTCTTTAACTTCTCAGATATAATGTGTTTCCAATATTTTATTTTACTTTTCACAAGTAATTGTTAATATATAATCTTTTCAAATGATCAACTTCATGTATGAAATGTACTTGAAGTTTATTTAGTGTTCCCCTTTTTTATTTACCTTTCACTTAGATTTAGATGAGGAAACTATTTAATTGATTAAATAGTAAACAACTCATTTTATATGTACCCTAATTTATTAAGAGTTTTATTAATAAAGAACCTATCATTTTCTAGTTTGTAATGTGCATACATGAATTAAATGCAGAAATCAAAATCTTGAGTCTGTTCTTTGTTAAATGGAATTAAATTTGTAAATAAGTGCTTTCCCTTACATATTGAATCTAGGGTGGCAGAGCTTAGCACATAGCAGCTGAACCAGCCTTCCTACACCATTTACCTCTTCCAACTCACTTGTCTTAGTGCAATGTTGCTTTTAATTCCCCCTTACAGCTAAAGGAATTTGGAGTTTACCTGAACAAAATAAAATCACGTTTTACCAAGATGACTAAAGTCTTTACTCACCAAGGAAAAGTGGCTCTCTACAGCAAACTGGTACAATCAGCTCAGGTAATTTGGGGCACCTAACAGCACAGAAAAAAAAAGAAAGGCCTATTAAAAGTACTTAATTATTAGGGTTGTAGAACATGAAAAATGTTTCTTAGGCAATGTGTGAGATGTGGACAAAAACAAAATTGAATGAGGTTTAATTTATCAAAAGTAGCAGATTCTGACATCTTGATGGTACTGGAATATATTTACTAATAAGGATCTATGTCTTATCTTAAATTTGTTATCCATTATACGTATTAAAATAAAACTAGATCTTCTCTTCCATTGCTAAGAACTATATTCTGATAGTACCTTCCTTGTAGTCCATATTTTATTTCTATGTATGTATTTTTTTAAAAAAAGCATTTCTGAAAATTATTTTCTTTGATAATTTGATAATTTTCTTTGATAAAGGTACGTGCACTGTGGCACGTACCTTTAATCGTAGCCTATGAAGCGAGGGTGAGGCTAGGAATCAATTGAGTCCACGGGTTCGAGACCCGCCTGGGGCAACATAGCAAGATCTAGTCTCAAAAAATAGCTGGGCATGGTGACCCGCATCTGTAATCCCAGCTACTTGAGAAGCTAAGGCTAGGGATCGCTGGAGTTCCTGGTATCCTGGCAACGTGAGCCTGTGGTTCCCTGGGGCAACATAGCAAGACCTAGTCTCAAAAAAAAGAAAAAAAAAATCTTTATTTGAGAAATACTGCATAAAAGAATTCTCCATTGGCAATTAATTCTGGAAAATACAGTATTCCTTTTTAGGTAAATATAAAGTCTAAAACCCAAATTTCAGGGCCGGGCACGGTGGCTCGTGCTTGTAAGCTTCAGCCTATGAAGCGGCAGGGGCTAGGGATCGCGGTTCGAGTCCCACCTGGGGCCCGTAGTGAGACCTAGTTCCAAAAAAATAGCTGGGCGTGGTGGCACATGCCTGTAATCCCAGCTACTTGGGAAGCTGAGGCTGGGGATTGCTTGAGTCTGTGGTACCCCGGGCAACAAGAGCCTGCAGTTCCACAGGCAAAAATAGCAAGACCTAGTCTCAAAAAAAAAATAAATAAAACCCAAATTTCTTTTTCAGTTTAAAAAGAAAAAAATGCAATAATTCTGTTTGACCAGTGTTTCCATATTTGATTCTAGAACATTTTTTGATGAACTCGTTTTAACAAATGATATGCATTAGTGGCTTATATTACTTGGAAATGCTGGAAAATACCAAGAGATGCGTTTATGTTAATCTCTTGTTTGCTTGCTTTAAAAAGTTCTAAGTCCAGACTTAAATACATTGATCCCCATGCAGACTTGATGCATTGACCTTTATTTAAGATTTTCCCATTCATGATTTAGACAAAACAATTATGTCAGCAATTGAACCATTTGAATGTTACACTGTTTTATTTGGAAATTTAACTTAACAATTTATAATATTGTATGTTTAGACTGAGAGGGAGAAACTTCAGATATGGATAGATGGAATGGACAACATTCTTATGAAGATTGATAACTGTCTCACTGAGGTGGAAATAGGTAAAGTATTCTGAATGCTTTTCCAAAAGAGAATTTCATTTTATCTAAATGCTTCCCTACTCTACAGATTGACAGTATTACTCTCTTGAGGCATTGCATTGGCAACTTCAGACATAATTCTGAGCAAATTCAAGCTCTATTACTGTGGTTATTCATAATATAACGAGCAGGAGGTGCCTCAATAAGTGTCATTGGAAAGTTCTTTATAACTTAGGTCATCTATGATCTTGTTTTTTAATAAATGAACTTATATCCATTTAAAAACTATCCTTTCTATTTGACCTCTCATAATTCCAACTTGCTAATATTATCTTGAAACTTTTCTTTAACATAAGTCTATGTAATCATCAAATTTTTCAGTTCTCACTTCTTAGCCATCTTGTCCTCTTCCAGCATTTGACATTGCTGATTAGTCTTTTCCTGAAACTCACATCTCCCTGAATCTCTATGATACTGCATTACCTTAACCCTATTATTATTTCCTGCATGTTCCTTTTAACTACCCTGTTGACCTGTTTCTGACAAGCCCCTTGAGTAAATGTTTAGACTTTATCACTTATACATTTCTGTATTCACCCCCTAATGCTTTCATCTGCTGTAATACTTAGGTCTACATGAGTAATTCCCAAATCCAGTTAGATTTATCAAGTATTTGTTGAATACTTAACTGAATGCCAGATACTGTGCTTATCATCAGAAATGGGGGAGGGGATGTATGTGTGTGTGTGCATACATAAATATATGAGACATGGACTTTGCCCTGAAGTTGTTTATAATCATTATGTATTAGGACACCCTTAGCTTCTATCTTGAGAGTTCTAGACTTAACATTGTTTTCTAGCTTCTTGCTGAACCTTTGCAAAAATATCCTTTAACGTCTAAAACTGTGTGTGAATAAAATGGAACTTATCTTCTCCCATGTCCAAAATAAAATCTGAAAACTTCCTGTGATGTTTCTCATTTCTATTAATGACATCAGCATTCTTATATATTATAAAAATCTCAAAAATTTCAGTCTTTGAAATTCTTTTATTAAGACCTGTCAAATGTACTTCTTCAACATCTCTTAAGTTCTCCCATTCCCATTAAGGCTATCATTAATTCTGAAACGTGCAGTTTCAAGTATTCTAAATAATCTTTCTACATTTTTTACTTAATTCTGTCTCCTAGTTCAACATGCATATTGTTGCCAGTTTAATAATTATGTAGACAGTTTTATTTGTTACTCCTGAAAAACTTTTCTGTCTTCATTTTCCACAAATGAAAAGGCCAAATTCCTGACCATGACATTTAACATTCTTTATAATCATTTTTACATCTCCCTTTCTTATATGCCTTATTACTGCTCCCTTAAATATCCTAAAGTGAAACCAAATATTGCTGTTTCTACATAATCCTGCCACTTTGTCTTTGCTAATGCAATCCCCTTCTATTTTTTACCAAAGTAGTCTTAGTCTCTCTTGAGCTCCTACAGCTATTTTGTAGTACTTTTTATAGTATCCATTATACCTGTTTGCAATTATAGTTACTTTTATATAGTTTACTACCCTAACTAAACTATAAGCATCATGGGGCAAAGATGAACTTTAATTCTTTTGTGTATTCTTCAAAGTTCTTAGCATTATGCTATGCACAGAGTACTTGCCTAGTATAGTTTCTGCATTGAATTGATGAGCATATGAATGACTTGACTTACATTACCCATTATCTTACCTTGTTTTACAACTTAAAAATTATTTTTAAATAAATTGTTTTTATGTTGTCATCTTACTTTCTTTCACAAAATATAAGCCATAAAGTCAAAACTTCTAAACTTCTTGCTACCAAACTAACCATTTTTTTCCTAGTTAAATGGTGGTTTTATTGCCTGAGTACATAGTCACATTTATGCATTCAGACAGAGACTGTGGATGACTCCTGTTTTCAATGGGAGACGGGACTAGTTTTGTCTTAAAATAACAGGTCAATTGGTGATAATGATTCTTAGTCAGAATTCAACAGAATTTCACATCCCAATCCTCTTTTGTTCTCAAGATACTGTCAAACACCAATTTTTTTTTTTTTTAGTTAAATAGTAGAAATCCTCAGGAAAATCAGGAGTAAGTCTCTTGGATTTAAGCATTCTCAAGATTTTATTGCCTGTCACAAAACCTACTTGATTAAATGAGTCAGAATCATACCCTTTGTGAGGGCATCATGCCCGTCTTTGCCAATTTGTAGTTAAACTCTTACATCATAAAGCATCAACTTTATACAGGTGGCAAACTCTGGGAAAGGGACAGAGCCTATTGAAACAGGACCCCTCCTGGTAGCATGCATGTGATGCATGATGTCAGTGAACCTATGTTGGCACCCAGCAGGCAGTGAAAAAGGGCCAAACCAAAATTTTATGTATATGCATTCATTTCTTTAAGTCTAATCTTTCCACTTCAACTTTGAATTCTATCCCCACTTGTCTTCTGGGGAACCAAACGTCACTAATTTTTCCTTATTTCTTATATATCCAACCTCTCTTCTTCCTTTATTGAAGAAGAGGAATACTTCTCAATCAAAAAAAAAGAAAAAAGAAAGAAAGAAAGGATACTATCTTTTATTAAGGGAAACTGGGAGTGGTAAAAGAAATAAGAGATTCAAAAAATATTCTTAGGTAAAAATCTAAATTTATTTTGAGTATGAGAAGTGAGAGGCATTTTAGGAATGACTGCAAGATTTCAAAAATATTATAAAAGTTTATATATGCATTTGTATATGTTTGTCTACCTGTTCCAGCTTAGTCTATAGGTTTATCTAACAATTAGATAGCTACCTCAAAGTTCACTTCTCTGCCACTAGAAGCAAGTGTTTGTTTGAAATTATTATTATAGTTCAGTGCTTTATTGGTTAGGAGTGGTGTGTGTTTGTAAAAGTATTGTTAACACTTCATTATGGAACTATGCTTTCGATCCTGGTTGTTATTTTTGCCCAAGTTACTCTAGTGCACGTTGTCCATTTTAGAAACTAAGAATTTGGAAGAGAAAGACAATCCTGTGGAAGAATGGGATTCTGAAATCAGAGCTGCAGAGAAAGGTAACTAGATTAAGTAGATAAAAAAAATTCTACTTTGAGTTTATTTAGGTGGGATTAAGTGAGATAG
This sequence comes from Uropsilus gracilis, assembly GCA_004024945.1. NCBI lineage: Eukaryota > Metazoa > Chordata > Mammalia > Eulipotyphla > Talpidae > Uropsilus > Uropsilus gracilis. The sequence goes on along the minus strand of PVHY01009295.1, from coordinate 48,688 downwards.
AATTTTCAATAAAAAATATTTGTAGCAATGCTTTAATGTATCTATTTTGATAGATTTTCTTTTTCTTTTCAAAGAACTAGAACAACTGAAAGCTGAAGAAGAGAAACTTCAAAGGTCAGCCTTCAATTTGTGTGTTAGGAAATATCCTAAACTTCAAATGACTTCCTACTCCGGAAACAGAATTGGCAACATGAGTATTGATTTAGAATTCTACACCACTTGAATGTTCCTAGACATATCATCTTAGTCAACAGTATTTTCTAGGCAAAAATTGTTTTTAGAACACAAAAATTGTTTTTAGGACACTAATTTCTCAAGTTTGAATACTCTCAAGATCCTTTTAGAGAAAATCTAGCATTTTTTTTTTCTTTTGTAACTAAATGAGTTTCATTGAGGTATATATTTCTTACTCTGATGAATCTTATTTAAATATAAGACTAAAATCAAATATGATAATAAAAAAACTTCCTTCAAAATGAATAATGTAAATTTGAATAATCTTAACATGTGAACCACCAAGGATCTCTTCATGTATCCTAATTTGAGAGCCATTGCTTGAAGTCTTTTCCTAAGTGAGTCATACTTGTAGATTAATGCTTATCAGAAACCTGAAACTGCAAAAATGAATGCCATTCACTGGGGAACCATCTACCACTTGATTTGTTGCCCATAAGTCTTTTATTTTGGTGGAGTCCAAATACCTTATCTTTCTTTGTTATTTGCAGAACTCTCGTAGAACTGGAAGTACAGAAAGAACAGATCCTTGATCAAATTGACCTTGTTCAAAAACAAACAAATGCAGCTGAAGAGCAACTGGATCAGTTGAGGTAAAGAAAAGCAACTGTCATTAGTTTGTGTTTTATCTTGTATCTTTATGGTTGTCTAAATCTATAAATTTGTAATGTGTATCACTGTTTATAGCCTATGATACAATACAGCCTCAAAGAAATAAATGAACTCAAGATCAAACTCAAGTATACAAGGTGGGAAAGCTATGAAATTATACTTTTAAAATATTAAATACTTATATTGTATAAACTTGGTTTTTTTCCTCTGATATACAGCTCAAGATTCACTTAATTTTATATATTTACAGTTCTTGCATCAAAATATTGTTTCTCAACTAGTAGAAAAACTCTAGCAGTTGCCACTGGTACTGTTTGAGTAGTAACAGATGTTAACTCTCATCACAAAAAAAAGGGGTTTTGGTTTTTTTTTTGTCCTTTTTATCTCTCTCCAGCTTGTCTGAATGGGATGTCATTGAGTGGAGTGATGAACAAGCTTTATTCACCTTTCTTTACGACACACTAGAACTCACCATTACCTTTGGAGAGTCAGAAGGTGAGTAGCAAAAATAAATAATTTCTCTGCAGAAAAATAGAGAGCTAAACTCATTAAAGATTCCAGTCTTTAAAATAATAATAACTCCTGACTAATTAAAATGCTGCTGAAAACCTTAGAAGAGGGAATTAGTCAAAATTGAATTTTATTTTATTAAATAAAGATAAAATAAAAATTAAACTAATAAAAGCTGCTCTTTGTTGAATTGCATTAGATAATTAATTTTTTGCCTATCCAAATAATAGATCAACATGTGATTCACATTTATTTATGCTGAATTCTTTCTCCAATCTGTCTTTTGTGTTAGATTTACTCTTAAACTGCGGACTGTTAGCTTTGTTTGTTTGTTTGTTTGTTTAATGTAACTAAAAAGTTAATTGGAAGTTCTGTATGTTTGTGGGCTCACTGAAACAGGCAGACATCACTCTGTGGTAACTGTATAGAACTCTTTTGTTGAGCTCTCCTGTTTGTATCTTTAGCTTTCATCTTCAAACAGTTTGCTTTAGCATAAACAAACATGGGTAAATATGGTCAAATTGGAACTTAGGATCTTTATTCTCTCCCAGCCTCCAATCCAGACACTTTCCTTAAAAAGTTTTTTTCTTAATGAAAACATCTTCTCTTTCCAAAATTGGAATATCAGAATAGCTCTAGCTGGGCACGGTGGCATGCACCTATAATCCAAGCTACTGAGAGGCTGAGGATAGGAGTCAATTGAGGCCGCAGGTTTAAGACAACTCTGGGCAACATAGCGAGATTTAGTTTCTATTAAAAGAAAAAAAGATACCTTTGTACTTCTTCCTCCCTTAACAGATATACCTTATTTTTTTTTTACCAGATATACCTTAATCATAAACTTAGTGATTTTAATTTCTTCATATTCTTCCACTTCCTCTCTTCTGTCTATAGTCATCTCTACTTTAGATAATTATAGTGACATTCCAGCTGTTCTTTCTGGATCTTCTCCTTTTCCTTCTCCGATTCATTCTATTCCGTGTAGCTGTAGCGATTATTGAAAAATCCGACGTAATAATGTTAGACAGATGATCAAAATATATAACATACCTATAAATGAATTGAAATTTTTCCCCTTTTCCTACCTCATCTAATACCATGGAAACATTTGTTCTCTGCACATTGCCAAAACATATTTCTTTGATTCCTTAAAAGATTATGGTCTTTCATGCTGCATCATATTCCATCCTACATCATATCAATGTTTCTTTTTTTTTTTTTGAGACTAGGTCTCCCTATTTTTGCCCATGGAACCGCAGACTCTCGTTGCCCGGGGTACCACAGACTCAAGCGATCCCCAAGTAGCTGGGATTATAGGCATGTACCACTATGCCCAGCTATTTTTTTTGGAACTAGGTCTCGCTACCCGCCCCAGGCAGGACTCGAACCGTGATCCCTAGCCCCGGCCGCTTCATAGGCTGAAGCTGACAGGCATGAGCCACCGTGCCTGGCCTCATATCAATGTTTCGTATGCCTGGAAGCTCTTTCCCCCATCTTAATCCATTTGGTATGCTATACCAAAAATAACTATAAACTAGGTAGCTTATTTATATAAACAGAAATATATTTCTTACATTTCTGGAGCAGTGGTCTAACATCAGATACCAGCAAGGTCAGAGGAGGGCCTTTTCTGAGATACAGACTTCTCATTGTATTCTTACATGATGAAAGGTCAAAGGAACCTACTTTCTGGGGTCTCCTGTATAAAAGAATCAATCCCATTCTTAAAGACCACATCCTTATGACCTAAGCACTTTCTAAAGGTCTTGCCTCCCACTACCATCACATTAGGCATTAGGATGTAAGCATACGAATTTGATGGAGGAAAACACATCATTAATACCAAAGCACTCCCACCTTACTAAATATAAATAAATTTCATTTTCTTTCTTTTTTTTTTTTTGAGACTAAGTCTTGCTATTTTTGCCTGTGGAACTGCAGGCTCACATTGCCTGGGGTACCACGGACTCAAGCAGTCCCCAGCCTCAGCTTCCCAGGTAGCTGGGATTACAGGCATGTGCCACCATGCCCAGCTATTTTTTTTTTTGGAACTAGATCTCACCATGTTGCCCCTAGCAGGACTCAAACCACTATCCCTGGTCCCTGATGCAGCTTCTTAGGCTGCCGCTTGCAGGCATGCGCCACCATGCCTGGCCACTAAATAAATTTCTACTAATAACCCTTAATAGCTGGCCGGGCACGGTGGCTCGTGCCTGTAAGCTTCAGCCTATGAAGTGGCCGGGGCTAGGGATCGCAGTTTGAGTCCCACCTGGGGCTTGTAGTGAGACCTAGTTCCAAAAAAATAGCTGGTCATGGTGGCACGCGCCTGTAATCCCAGCTACCTGGGAAGCTGAGGCTGGTGATTGCTTGAGTCTGTGGTACCCCGGCCAACGAGAGCCCGCGGTTCCACAGGCAAAAATAGCGAGACCTAGTCTCAAACAAACAAACAAACAAACAAAAATAATAAAATAACCCTTAAAAGCTAAGCTCGATGAACACTTTCTCAGGAAAGTTTTCCCTGACTCTTCTTTTACCTATTCTTTCCGTCACTTCTCTCCTATTATGTGTTTTCATTACTTCCTGCAGTTTTCCTTAATAATGCTTGTCATGATTTTAGTTCTCAGTGTGCATATTAGTAATTATTTGTGTTTCCCCCTAAGCTATCAGTCTCTTAAGAACATAGATTGATATTATTTCATCTACTATATTTACAGTGCCTAACACATAAGAAAATATTTAAAGTATTAATCAGAATTTGAAAGACAAGAGGTAACTACAGTCTAGAGAAGCAACCAGCTATCCTGGCTATCCAAATTCATTATTCAACGTTAAAAGCATAAATCATTTTCACTGTTTCTGTAGAAAGACCGTGGATAAGGGGGAGCATAGCCATTTTACTTATATGGTTCCTGAAAACAATATTATCTTTATCACAGAAGTTAGGTTCCAAAAGAGGAAGCCTTGATAAATTCACTGTAAATTCACATCACCTTTAACTTCCCTCAAAGGCCTGCTAGTTAATTTACTTCAACCGTGTCAATGAAGACTTGACCATATACAGAAAGTAAATAAATCAAGGATTAACCTTCAACTGTTCATGAAAAAGTTCTAATACTCAGAAATATTGAAATTTTTAAGTACTAAGTTGCATGTGACTGAAAATCAAAAAATAAAAATAAATACTGCCCTATTCTGTTTTTTTTCTAGTTGGTCTCCCTTTCCTGGACAAGTCTTATAGGAAGATTATTGACCTGAATTTTCAATCTCTTTTAAATGGTAAGTTCAAAGCATTTAAGCAACTGAAAATTTGTTGGAAATTTCAAGTGTAAATTGCTCCTGGTAACTTTCTCATATTAAATTATATATAAACAATAGCAGCAATAATAATAAACTATGTATTTGGATATAAGACTACTTGAATAATGTTCCAAATGTTTTAAATGAAAATATTTTTACTTTTACTAGATTTTGAGGAATGATTAATACTTATTTCAGTAATTAAAATTACAAGTGCATTATGAGCACTTGTTCTATTTCAGACATGTGTCTTATATCAACAGTATAAAGTATTAGTTCCCATTTTACAAAATTAGAAAGCTGCAGCTCAAAAGAAGTGTTGTGCTTAGGATCACTTAGGTAGTAAGGAAAAGGCATTCCATTATGTTACATTTAAGCCTATGCTCTTATCTAAATTCTGTTCTATATGTGATCAAAGCTTGAGTTTTTATAAGAATTTCTACTTGTCACCATATAGATTGATTTATGTGTTTTGAGAGGGTATTTAGATATATAGTAGTTTAAAGGTATTTCTAGTTTATATCATATTCGAGCTTACACATATAAGACAATGTGAATAGTAAGTAGTACTCTGCTTTTGAATTTTTTTCTTCTTCTTCTTCAGTGGATGAAGCTCCTCCCTCCTCCCTTTTAGTTCATAAGCTTATTTTCCAGTACATTGAGAAACAGGAATTTTGGAAGAAAAAATGTACAACACAGCATCAGATACCCAAGGTAAATTCTGATTTAAATATTTAAGGATAATTGTTAACTGTCCATAAAACAAAACCGAAATCCAGATAGTGGATCCTGAAGTGATAATTATTTTGCATTGTTTACTTTTGGGCATTTTCTGTAAAAGAACCACTAAACACTATAGTGTTTTTATAATTTATCTTTGTTTCTTTTACTGCTTTTCCAAGATGCTTCAGGAAATCTCACTGATAGTGAGCCATTGCAGACTTCTTGGAGAGGAGATTGAATTTTTAAAGAGATGGGGACCAAATTATAACCTAATGAACATATATGTGAAGAATACTGAGTAAGTGCATCCATTCTCTAGGACCACAACAAAGTATCACAAACTCGGTGACTTAACCATCAGAAATTAGTTGTCTCAGCCAAGCGCAGTAGCGTGTGCCTATAATCCCAGCTACTTGGAAGGCTGAGGTTAGGAATCACTTGCGGTAGTCCATAGGTTTGAGTCTACCCCGGACAACATTGTGAGACCTAGTCTAAAAAAAAAAAATTGTTGTCTCACAGTTCTTGAGGTGAGAAATCTGAGATTAAAGTATTCTCAGAACTGTGAAGGAGAATTGTTCTGTGGCTCTCTCCTACTTGTGGTGATTTGTTATAGTCTTTGGCACTCCTTGGCTTTTAAATTTGTGACCTGAATATCTGCATTCATCTTCACATGGTATTTCCTGTGTGCATATCTATGTCCAGATTTCCCACTTTTTTTTAATAAGGACATCAGTTATTTTGGAACAATTGCCCACCCTATGCCAACAGAACTTTGTTTTAACTCTTTAAATTTGCAGTTACCCTATTTCCAACAATGACCATACTTTGAGATCTTGGGGGTTAGGGTTTCAAACATATGAATTTTGGAGGGACGCAATTGAACACATAAGAAAAAATAATTTATTGAAAACTAAAGCAACTTCTTTTATTAGTTTTCATGTTAGTTTTCAACTGATTTTCATGACTAACTGAAAATAACGATGATGCTTTGTTCAGGTGTTTTAGCCTCTGTCCATTTGATAACAAGAAATAATGTATACCTAAGTTTCTCATCACTGTATAATAGAAAAGTGTATTTTTGTTTTGTATTTTTAACTGAGGCTTTTGTATTTTACAGATTGAAGCTTTTATTCTCCAGCTCTGTAGCATTTGCAAAATTTGAGATAACTTTGTTTCTCTCGGTCAATTATCCATCTGTCCCACTACCTTTCTCCATTCAAAATCACGTTGGAAACATTGGGTGAGTAAGGTGTCCACTAAACAGGACTTCTCATGCTAGTTTTCACTTTTGTTATATCATTTGAAAGATCCCACAAAGTACTGAGTCAAATGCATAGACCATGATGAAAGTCATATGTCATTTCTCTCTAGCTTCATTTGAATTTGTTAAAACTTTTTAAGTCAGTGACCTTCATTGTTATCTCCAGCAGATACACCACTCCTACCTAATCAATAATCAAGAAATTAAGGAAACAAACCCTGCATAAACTTGGCCCAGATCATATATGAACAATTTTTATGACTCTATGAACTGAAGAATAGTTTTTAAATATGTGCAATCATAATACTTTTTTAAATTAGTTCGTGGTACTCTAGACCTAAATATTTCATTCCTACTATATATTACATGACTTTTTAGATACACTGCTGACAGATTGAAAGATGATAGTTTAAGATGGGCACGGTGGCTCGTGCCTGTAAGCTTCAGCCTATGAAGCGGCGGGGCTTAGGGATCGCGGTTCGAGTCCCGCCTGGGGCCCGTAGCGAGACCTAGTTCCAAAAAAATAGCTGGGCATGGTGGCGCGTGCCTGTAATCCCTGCTACCTGGGAAGCTGAGGCTGGGGTATTACTTGAGTCCGTGGTACCCTGGGCAACGAGACCCTGCGGTTCCATGGGCAAAAATAGCGAGACCTAGACTCAAAAAAAAAAAAAAAAAAAAGAAAGATGACAGTTTAGAATGTGCAAATACCAGTAGTTTAGTTTTTAATAGCTAGAGAAAGCCACTGAGTCAGAATATCTCATAGTTACATATAGAATTGATTCTTAGGCCTTGTTTTTAGGATCTCATCAGTTCAAGCTAGACTTTCTAATTATTTCCATAAATGCCTATCTATACTGCCTAAAAAACTTCAGAGACTAAAAACATGAATTCTACCAAAGTGGAGACAAGTATAAATTTCCTAATTAAGCCGGGTGTGGTGGCGCATGCCTGTAATCCAAGCACTGGGAGGCAAGAGAACAGGGATCGCTTGAGTTTGTGGGTTCAAGACTACTCCGGACAACAAAGCACAAGACTTGGTTCTCGAGAAACCGTGCACCGTGGTGGGTGCCCATAATCCCAGCCACCTGGGAGACTGAGGCTGGGGATCGCTTGAGTCTGTGGTATCGGAACTACCCTGGGTAACATAGTCTCAAAAAATAAAATAAAATAAAATAAATTCCCAGAATTAATTAATCTTTTGTTATATTTCTAGCCAAGATAAAATTGCTGCAATATTATCTAAAGTACCTCTGGAGGACAACTACCTTAAGAATGTAGTCAAGCAAATTTACCAAGATCTCCTTCAGGACTGCCATTCCTGCCACTAGAACCATGGACTTCAGTTGTAGCAACCAAGCACATTGCACTTAGTAATACTCTTATGTCATAGTCTCCATTGCGGTTCAGTTTCTGTTTTTAGGTAATGGAAAAGAAACCAAGTAAAATTATTTCTAATGATAATATACTTAATTTGTGTGTTAGTTTTTAAACCTTAATAATCAGGAATGACAAATGGCCTCAAATAACATGCTTGTCAAGTTGTTCATCTATCTACCAAAGATTTAATTAGTAGAATATATAGGAAAATTTCTTTTAATTGAAATAGTGCATTTTGCTTTAGTACAGGCACTAAGGAGTAATTTTTAAGCATATACAGAGGTGTCACAAAAACAGTAGCCATTTCTTCATATATTAGGCTATAATTTTTATGTTGCTTGGCTTCTAGAATAGAGACTTGTCTGTTTACAAACTACTCATCCTCCCTTTTCTCCATCACAGAATGTTATTAAGAGAGAGTATAATATCTTCCCTTGGGGCCTTACCTTCTTTTATTATATTGTATCCGTAGTGTTTTCTTAAAAAGTGTAATTTTGTAGGTAAAGTTTTGTTTTTTTTCTGTCTAAATGTTGGAAGTTTATTCATCTTGATCCCATTACATACATATATATATATTATTTCATGTTTGCGATATAGTAGGGAGATATATATGTATATAAGTGCATAAAGATATATATAGATACCCTTTTGCCTTGGCAATTTCCATCTTCCTAAAAAACAATTTGCACCAAGATTTTTGATCTCCTACTATTAATATACTTCAAACAATGTCATACCTAAAACAATAGTTTTTATCAATTTTTGGCAGTAATAAAGAATTTAGTATAAGTGTTGGTTTCTTAAGTCATACCCACCTCCATACAAAAAATTAAGTATATCCATTGATGTTTTGTGTGATGTAGAAATATGAGAAAATTTCTTCCCAGTCAAATCCTGACCATGATAACTTTGCTTATTTTATATTTAATTCAAAACAAAGATATTTTTGCACTTTTCAAATTAATTTGTTTTAAAAGATTACTTCATAATCAAGTTAAAATCCTGTGTGCCCCATAATGGTCATTCTTTCCTCTTGTTTGGCTTTTAGTTTTGAGCTATTAATAATAAGCTTTCATGGTCTTTTGAGCTCAAAAGTCAGCATAAAACTCATTTGCCATAAAATGAAGGCATAGGTGTGTTTTCTACTTCCACGAACTCCTTAAAAATCTTTTAAAGTAATCAATATCTGTTTTCCATGAAACTTATATTTATTTCCTTCCTGGAGTTATTTTTTGTAAGCCTAAACAGTAGTTGTCTTATACATTTTAGTAACCAGAATGGCTAGCTCCAAGAATGAGTTGTTTTATAATGATGGTCTCAGCTTTCTTGGGCTTGGTGTACATAGCTGTAATCTTAGTTATTTGCATTTGTATTTGTTCAACATATTATTTGGAATTTTATAATTTTTTGCACCATTGAAATAAGTTTAGCTCTTTGAAGAAGACATGGTCAAAGTTGCAGCAGAGTTCCAGGTCTCTGGTCCACCCTATCTTGTTCCTGATTGCCTTTGTCTCTTGCTGAAGAACAGGTAGGATAGGAAGCTGTACCACAGCCATTGCCTTTATTGATGCAAGAACCACCATAGAGCCAGAGGTGATGGCTCACTGAAAATTACTATAGCCCCAAAGTGAAGTCTTTGGAGAAAATGTGTGCTAACTCATCAAATGCTCAAAGGAAAAGAATCTTGAAATGAAATGATCAGTTCAAATGCCTGCCAAGACTTTGCAGATCACTATAAGAAAATCCCCATGTTGTGGAATATTCTAAGACTTGGGATTCTTTTCAGATGAGGAGCCCTGAGTGACTCATTAATTTGCACACTTCTGAGACTGTTTAGCAGATTACTTCTGTCAGTATTGAGCCAGGAGTTGTGGTTAAAATTACCATTATAAATGTTTGACTCAACCTTTTTAATAAATTGATAATCACTTGTTAAAAATAAATTTGTGAGATGGAGTGGCCAGAAGGGGGGACAAGGAGCAGGGGTGGGGGAAGGAACACCCAAAAGGGAAGAAAAAAAAATGTAAACAAAATCTTATATAGCCGGGCACGGTGGCTGGTGCCTGTAAGGTTCATCCTATGAAGTGGCTGGGGCCAGGGATTGCAGTTCGAGTCCTGCTCGGGGGCAACACAGCAAGACCTAGTCCCCAAAAATAGCTGGGCATGGTGGCAGACGCCTATAATCCCAGCTACCTGAGAAGCTGAGGCTGGGGAGTGCTTGAGTCTGTGGTACCCTGGGCAACGTGAGCCTGCAGTTCCATAGGCAAAAAGAGCGAGACCTAGTCTCAAAAAAAAAAAAAAAAAATCTTATATAAAGTTGCATCCACTTTAACTTTGAAAATATACCAAAGAAAACTCCCTCTAAGAAAACCTCCACATTTGAAAACAGATAAGACTAAAATGTCCAGTGCCTGAATGTTAAAACCAGGTATAAATCACAGTTGTCCCTATATCGCTGAAGAACTATCAACAATAAGGAGTTAGTAGCACTGACCGCTGTGCAGTGAAAAATCCCTGTATAATTTTGACTCCTTCAAAATTTAATTGCTAGTGGCAAGCTATTGACCAAAAAGCCTTCCTGATGACAAAGTGAATTAATACATATTTTCTATGCTATATGTAGTATATATTCTTAAAGTAAGCTAGAAAAAAGTTAAAATCTCAGGAAAATGTTTACAGTACTATATATTTGCTTTACATTGCTTAAAAAAAAACTTCATATAACTAAAACAGTAGTTCAAACTTGTGTATTTTGAAGCTCCTCAGTATCATTCTTTGAACTAATGGGAGTTTTTTTCTATGTATAGTCTCTAAAACAGCAGCATCAGCTTCACCCCATGTCCACTGAACTCAGACACTAGGGCAGGAGACAAGCAATCTGGTTCTTTAACTTTTTTGTAAACAACTTTATTGAAATATTCACCTATTACAACTTACCACTTCAAGTGAATAGTTTTTACTATATTCATAGATAAGTGCAACTATCACCACAGTGAATTTTAGACCATGTTCATCAACTCAGAAAGACTTAACTAATGGTGCTAGGTAACATCCATGCACAAAATTACGAAGTTGGGGCTTCATGCCTCCAAGGGGATATCCATGGGTCATGTAGAGGCAACCCTCAGAAAACCTGTTTTCTGTCAGTACAAAAAAAGTTAAGGATAACTCTAGTGGTGCAGGTCTTGCTATTGTAAGTAATATTGCCAGCTTGAAAATCAGTGTCTCCAGTCAAGACAAGATAGAACTAGAGGGCAGCACTCCAGCTTGCAGAAAAGATGCTTCTGGAATATAATCAGGAGCTGGAGTTGCTATGTAAGGAGCTGCCAGCCACCTTGAATGACTTAACCAAAATGCTTTTTCAGTCTCCAGCCATCACAGTGAGAGGAACCACCAAGTCCATACATTTGCAGTAGGTGGTGGTTTGGAACTGGCCCAGCTTTCTCCTCCAAGCTCCCACAAAAGTGGGAGTTCAACCTGACACACTATATCATTGAAGAGCTTGCCCACACCAAGCAGCCCTTACCCTGAGCTACCTGTCAGTGTGGCTGCACCAGCCCTTTGTGGAGAGTGACAGAAGAGAAGTAGGCAGAGGTACAGCCCTGAACCTAGCATTTAACTCTCAAGGCCCCCAACTCTACAACTGGCTGATTCACTGCAAGACCATGGTGTGGAGCTGGCAACTTAGGGCAAAGACATGGTGGTCATCAGGAAGTGCAGAGCCAGGGAGCAAAATCCTACCACCTATATGCATACCACCATCACCAAAAATGACTGGACCACCTTCAGCTGTATCCTGCACATGCCCCGTAAGAACTAGTATTATCCAGACCTGTGCATGGCCACCATCCACAGGGCCAGTGCCATGCTGTGCTGTCAGTGCCTCTAATGATCAAGAGGAAGAGGACCCACCCTACAAAAGAGCTCCTGAGTGTATCTTCCACCAATAAAAGTATCTACCAGCTCCCTCTTCATCCTGGGAAAAAAAACCATGAAAATGGAGAAGCTTTCTTCAACTACCAAAGCACCTGTGAACTGGAAAATTACTATTATAGGGAGGAGACAGCCCCCTTCTTTCACACATGGCCAATGGCCCATTCTTATGAGGTTTCCTCCAAGCTCCCACAAAAGTGGGAGTTCAACCTGACACACTATATCATTGAAGAGCTTGCCCACACCAAGCAGCCCTTACCCTGAGCTACCTGTCAGTGTGGCTGCACCAGCCCTTTGTGGAGAGTGACAACAAGCTGCAAGGAGAGCATGTTGCTGGAGCCAAGGTAATTCCACTTACATGAGATACTTTGAGCAATCATAGATAGAAAGTAGGGGTGGGGGGTGGAAAGTTTTTTAGTGGATATCCAGTTGTATCTTTACAACGTCAGAGTGAGGATGTACTTAACACTGCTGAACCATTAAAAATGGTTAGGATGTCAAACTTTGTGTATATTTTACCACAGGTTGGTTGGTTTTTAAAAAACCTATAGTTCACTTGTAGAACCAGATGAAACTTACCAGCCAAGGCTTGGCAAATATTTCATTCTACCTGGAATGGAACAAGAAACTTTGCAACAAAGAGGATAAGGACAGTCACGAAATATTCCAGTCAGAATTGTGATTGCTGATCAGAGGCCTGCAACAACTGCATCTGCATCTACATCAGTAAACTAGCTAGAAAGTGAGCAAACCTACTCAGATCATTGATGTGTTCCTTGACTCCAGTGTGGCCTCGAGCTAAGGACTACCTATGTCAAAACATTTTGGCCACAGGAGGCAGTATGACCTGGCACAGTGTGGGGGTGAGGACTCCAAGGACCTGCACTAAGTGCAGGTCACCACACTTTGGCCACTGCTACACCCCCTTTCCCCAATATGTAATAAATGTTGGCTTCTTCCTGCACAAAACAAGTACAACAGAAAACAAAAGCCACCAGATTGTGCCCCTATCTTCACATCTCCCTCACCTGCCCTACCCCTAAAGCAACTAGTAATGAATTTTTTTATCACTATGAACTTGCCTATTTTGGATATTTTGTATAAATGAAATCATATATATGTTGTGTTTGTTTTGTTTTGTTTTGTTTTTGACTAGTTTCATTAAGCCAGTTTCAAGTTCATTCATGCTACAGTGTATGTCAGTACTTAATTTCTCTTTATGGCCAGATAATTTCATTGTGTGATTATATCACATTTTGTTTATACAAGATTAGAATAATTAGGCAAGAAAAAGGGTTCAGACTGCAAAGAAATTAGTAAAACTGCTTACAGATGACATGATCTTCCAGTTTGAGAAGTGACTGACATATGCCCTTTGCAACTCCATATAGATTATTAGAAGCAGCTTTTCTACTTTCCATCTTGCAATAAGAGACTGATGGGGTCTTTATAGGGTTGCATTACATCTGAGGTTTGCTTTAGATATTATTGCCTTCTTAGAGTTTAATCCATTCAGTCCATACACATGGACTGTCTTTACATTTATATAGGTGTTTCTTTATACTCTATTTATAGTAGAGTTTTGTTGCCAGTATATAGTCTTGTACATTTTTTGCTAAAATTATTCCTAAAGATACTATTCTTTTTGATGTGATTGTAAACAAAATTATTGTTTTATGTATTTACTTATTTATTTTTAAGAGATTAAGACTTGCTATTTTGCCCAGGGTTGTCTCGAATCTGCAGACTCAAGTGATCCCCAGCCTCAGCCTACCAGGTAACTGGTATAACAGGTGCATGCCACCACGTCCAGCCAAGATTGCTTTTCTTGATTTCATTTACAGATTGTTCATTGCCATGATATAGAAATACTATTTATTTTATTGGAGGTTATTTTTCTCACGCCCAACTTGACATATATGTCAGAATTGTTTATTTTAAATGCATACTGTGATGATTTAAAATATATATATATACAATGCAAAAGATTCCCCTCGATTTATTAATAGACTTGCAAGACATGTTTTGTATGAAAAGAAAAAGACCTCAAGGAAACAGTACAAGGAACACAAGAACAGAATGAAGAAAGTCAGAGGGACTGCAAATGCCCTCTGTGTTGGAGCTGGCAAGAAGTAAAGATTCTGCAGTGGCATTTTCTGTATCAATGGTGATAGTTCAGCTCTTTCATAAGAGGATTAATAAAACCTTTTATGTGTATGGGGGGGGTGCAGGTAACTGATTCCCTCTCATTTACTCCCATTCTAGACAGTACATTAGGAATACAGAAAAAAACAATCTAACCCAACTACAGATATAGAAGAGGTGATAGATATGAATAAAGGCCCTAGACACTTAGGATCTAAAAAGAGCACAGAGAGAGCCACCAAACACAGGATGGTGAGACCAATTATAGAGACTACTTAATACAGAATTATACCTACAATATCACCAAAGGCTGGGAGCCAAAAACTCAGTTCAGTGATCCCTGCAGCAAGAACAAGGCATACCCCTTCCCTACACAGGGAGGAAGGCCACAGAAATATGACAGTGGCCCCACAGAAGAGCTGCAAACCAAGACTGAGCTGCAAACCAACCATCTGCTGATGGCTGTCCCCATGGAGGAACTTCTGTACTGATGAAAGCGGGAGTCAGTTTCCTTGAGCCAAAGGCCTGAACCACAAGGCGGAAAAAGCAGCAAAATAGGACAAAAAATAGTTAGAGGGAGGCGGCACTGATAGATGCCAAACAAGCTTGAACTGGCTGCTGGACGCGAACTTAAGGCTGGAAAACTAAGCAGCACAGCCTACCATGTTCCAAGAATGCAGATCCGCAGCCAGGAAGAGGACATTGCCTCCCCCCCCCCAAAAAAAAAAGACCAAAGGGCTAAACATGGACCAACAAACAGCAATGAGAAAGGAGGTGATGCAACCAGAGAGGGGGTCAAGGGGCATTCCCAATGGAACCAACAACATTGTATGAAATCTATAATTTTTAAAAATTTATAATATTAATCACAATAGCTAAAAGATGGCAACAACCCAGTTATCTAACTAGATGAATTAATTAAATGTAATATATACATATAACAAGGTTATTCTATCTGGGAAGTACAATTCACAAACCCCTTTCTGGAAAAATCTACTGATGGCAAAAAATTGAAGGAAAACATAAACAGATGGGACTACATCAAACTAAAAAGCTTCTTGTACAGCAAAAGAGACGACAAAAAACTAAAGGAAGCCCAACTTAATGGGAAAAAATTTTTGCCCTCTACAAGAGTGATAAGGGTTTAATAACAAAGATTCACAAGGAACTCACACAATTAAACAAAAGCAAAGCCCAATCATAAAATGGGGTGAAGAACTAAAAGCCCAATCATAAAATGGGGTGAAGTCCAATCATAAAATGGGGTGAAGAACTAAAAAGAAACTTTTCCAAAGAGGAAATACAAATGTCCAACAGGCACATGAAAAATTGCTCAACGTTACTAGCAATAAGGGAAATGCAAATCAAAACCGCAATGAGATACCACCTTACACCAGTAAGAATGGCCCATATCCAAAGAACGGGTAACAACAGGTGCTGGCGAGGATGTGGAGAGAAGGGGACACTTACACTGCTGGTGGGAATGTAAACTGGTTCAACCTCTATGGAAAGCTGTATGGAGCGCCCTCTAATTAATGAAAATGGAACTACCATATGACCCAGCAATTGCTCCCTTGGGAATTTACCCAAAGGAAACTTCAATGTGGGTACAAAGGGACACCTGTACTCAGATGTTTATTGCAGCACTATATAATTGCAAGGACATGGAAGCAACCGAAATGTCCTAAAACAGATGACTGGATGAAAAAGATGTGGTATATATACACAATGGAATATTACTCATCAGTTAAAAATGACAAATTGGACGATTTTATGATAATACGGATGGACTTAGAAGAAGTCATATTAGCAGAAACAAGTCAAGAAGAAAAAAACTGAAACCAAATGGTTTCACTACTATATGGGACATGGGAAAGATAAAGTCCATGAAGAAAAGGCAAAACAAGCCAACAACCAAATTGAAGTACACAACCTGTGGGGGGGGGCAGGGTGGGAACAGTTGAGGGGGGGGGTGAATCCCAGAGATCGCAGAGATGTGAAGTTTATATATAAATAAATTATTTTTAAAAACATTCTAGCATGAAAAGGATTTACAATTTTGATATGCGCTACAATATAAATGGACTTTGAAAACATGTTTGACTAGATACAAATGAGCAAATAGTGTATTATTCCACTTGTTTATAGTACCTGTAAGTCTTCAGTTCCACAAGTTTTTACATGTAACTCACTTGAGTGTTTGTGTGTGTACAGTTCTAAGCAATTTTATCCCATGTTTTTTTTTTTTGTGACCACCACTACAATTAATATACAGAACAGCTCCATCACAGTTATCACTCCCAATGCAACTACTTATGGTCATACCTGTGCCTCCAATCTTATTCCTTGGCAACCACTAATCTGTTTTCCATCTCTATAATTTTATCAGTTTCAGAGTTATAAAATGGAATTCTAAGATACGTAACTTTTTGATACTTTCAACCTAATGTTCTTATGATTCATGAGTTATATGTATTGTTTAGTCCTTTTTACTGTAGTAAAATATTGTTCCCATTGTATGGATATACCATATTGTTCAACTTCACTCCTTGAAGGACACTGAAATGTTTTCAGTTTTTGGCTACTATGAAGAAAGTATTTTTTTTTTGGTTGTTTTTTTTTTTTGAGACTAGGTCTCGTTATTTTTGCCCGTGGAACTGCAGGCTCACATTGCCCGGGGTATCACAGACTCAAGCAATCCCCAGCCTCAGCTTCCCAGGTAGCTGGGATTACAGGCTTGCACCACCACACCCATCTATTTTTTTGGGACTAGGTTCGCTACGTGCCCTAGGTTCCTGGGGGAACTGGAACCACGATCCCTGGCCCTGGCTGCAGCCACTTACAGGCATGCACCACCATGCCCAGCTTGAACAAATTTCTATGAATATTCATGAACAGGTTTTGGCTGAAATACATTCTTTTTATTTCTTTGGGACAAATCCAAGAGTTGCAGTTGCTGAGTTACAGAACAAGTATATATTTAGTTTTAAAAGACACTGACATGCTATTTTCCAGATAAGCAGGCATCTTTCATTTATTTTCATCTAAAGTTTCAACATTAAATGTGATGTTTAGTGAATGCATTTTTATGTCATTACTGTTGCTGCTAATATATTTTCACCCAGGCAAGGTAAGGTTCTTTTTAAAGTTCCAAGAAATTGGATGAAATTTTGAAGTTCGATGCTCCCAAAAGTGAAGGATATCTGAGTAAGATATTAATTTTAAACTCCTAAAAACTAGTGCCAAAAAAATGAGATAGAAATCTGATGCTCAGAATACAGTACATGAATTACTTTTACTGGAAGTAGGCAAGATGTTTAGACTTGTACTAGCCAAATTCACAAAAGTAATTTGTCCAGTGTAATATACAACTTTTTTTTTTTTTGAGACTAGGTCTCGCTATTTTTGCCTGTGGAATTGCAAGCTCACGTTGCCCAGGGTACCATAGACTTAGCAACCCCCAGCCTCAGCTTCCCAGGTAGCTGGGATTACAGGCACGCACCACCATGCCCAGCTATTTTTTTGGGGACTAGGTCTCGCTACGTGCCCCTGGCAGGACTTGAATCGCAATCCCTGGCCACGGCCACGGCTTCCTAGGCTGCTGTTTACAGGCATGTGTCACCATGCCCAGCCTGTAATATACAACTCTTAATGGTTATTAATACATCAGCACATTTATTTACCTATGTACTTTATTGTGACCATAACTGGCATTCACAAGTTTAGGATCACAATAGCAGGCATCAATGTTGTGACTGCAATCTATAGTTATCCATAGCTACAGACCTTAAGATTCTAAATCAGAATGCAGACTCTAAAATTTTTGTGTCCAACAAAGAGGCACATATAATTCCTTAAACACTCTTAAGGAATTTTAAGTTATAAAGGATGCAATGTTTACTATCACTTATGAAAATTCTTAAAAAAGTCAAACATATAATAAAGTTCAAAAGCAAATTCTCAGAAATAGTCACTACTTGTCAGCTATCGATATTATTATTTATTTATTTGTTTGTTTGTTTGTTTATTTATTTTTTGAGACTAGGTCTTGCTATTTTTGCCTGTGGAACCGTAGGCTCTCATTCCCCGGGGTACCAGACTCAAGCAATCCCCAGCCTCAGCTTCCCAGGTAGCTGGGATTACAGCACACACCACCATGCCCAGCTATTTTTTTGGAACTAGGTCTCACTACGGGCCCCAGGCAGGACTTGAACCGTGATCCCTAGCCCTGGCTGCTTCATAGGCTGAAGCTTACAGGCACGAGCCACCATGCCCGGCCTAGCTATCGATATTATTAACTAGTATGGTTGTCATGTTACATATGGATGCTTGTAGAACAATCATAGGATTGAACTTCCAAAGGAATGCTCATCAGGGTTTTACATAAATGAGATTGCTTCCCAGGTGCTTCTCATTTTAACATCCCCATCCCCTGCAAATGAGCAAGATGAACAAAGAGCTCCCAGGGCCCTGGAGGCAGGGTATTGCATGTTGTGGTTTTGTGTTTGTTTTTTAATCCTGGGGTAGTTGGAGACATTCACTGTTTGGGATGACTGAAGTGTTGAATCGGTCAACGTGTCCAATGTATGTCCAGCTTGTCAGCTTCTAAGTGATCAGTGAGTGAACTGTTTGTATACCAGGTTGGCTGGTTCATATGGTTCATCTATTGAATTCATTCAAATTTTTCAGCTGTACCTCCGAATTTCCCTTGTATTTGTATAAAAATCTGCTGAATGGATTGAGAGTGTATCAAAGACCAGACCACACTAGACCCATCACCCCAGTAGTATATCAGCCCTGAGGACAAGAGTCAAAAGTTCTCTCTCTCTTTGGCACCTGTTACAAATTTCAGTTATAAATATCTTGGATGAGTCTTTGTGCAATCTCCAGTTGCAATTAACCTCTTTGGCTTTATTTTCTTCATTTGTAAACTAAGTACTTTCTCATAGTGTTGATGAAGAGAAAATGCGTTTATGCATATAAAGTGCTGCACAAAGTGCTCAATAAATGGTAGCTTTATTTGGACATATACATAATACTTTTTTTCATATATTGTCACTCTGTGGAGGGGTATTTCAAAAACCCCAAGTAGTCAACTCTAAACTACTTGTCTGATTCCCACTTTGTGTTTCATTTTCTTAAACTTTCTGCAGAGGAGAGTTCTCTGGTGTGACATCCACTTAGGGAAGTGTTATTTTAATAAAAGATCAAAGCCATGTGACCTTCCTCAGTCCAGAGGGGTTTCAGGTTTGCAGGCCTCTAAGCCTAGGAAGGTGTGTAAATGGAAGGTCGAGGTGGGCCTTCTTTGGCACAGAAGGCAATTCACTATTATGCCCAGGAAATATTGCAAAAGCTTCTTAACAGTTCCTGCTGCCTTCACTCTCATTCTCCTGAAATCTGTCCTTCAATGCTACAAGATAATATAGTGAAAAATAAAAAATCAGTGAACTTTAAAAGACACTCCACAAATACAAACGAGTAGTGGCGAAGAAATAAATCAGACTCTAAAACCTTATCATTGGTCAAGCTTTCTAATAATTTACGATGTTTACCTTCTCAAAATTAACTTTCTTCTATAGTCTTGCAAATCTCCAGTAAATACTACAGGTTAATATTTCAGTAATTCCTTCCTCCCTTCACTATTTTCCAGTTTCATTCAAAACTAGTTTAAAGTGTAAACTATGTTTCTAAGTTTTTCTTTTTAAGTCTAAAAGAAGGCAGAAAAGCTGAGAGAAGCTAGTAGCTAATTTTTGCATACCAATGGTGAAGGTGGACAGTGAAAATGCTAATAAACAGATTGTAGTCTGCTTCCTCGGGAGAAAAGCAGGCATAGGTGTGTCTAGTTCAAGTTAAAGATCCTGGCTCCGAAAATTTGACCAAGGCGGAGTCACAGAGTAACGTGAAGTACCAAATCCCCACGTTTAGCTAATTCAAAAACAGACCAAAAGGATCTGCACAGCTGGCCAATTTCCCAAGGGTACAAGGAGCCAAGCCCGACATCCTGCCGCGGTGCATCGTGGGAGATGTAGTCTCGGGCCGCTCTCACGATTGGGAGTTGTGTACCTCAATCCGGCAAAGAGAAGAATGGGCTGCAGCTCCCACGTTTTGAATTAGCCCTTCGGGGAAATGCAAATAGGGCTATCCGTAGTAGCTCCTCGTGAGGTCAAGAGCTTTGGTGCCCCACCTCTCCGGCCCGTTACCGAAGGCCGAGGTGGCCGGTAGCCGACCCGAGGAAGGCGGGTAGACTTTACGTTGACGTCGGCGTCACGCTTCCGTACGCGTTTGGCGGGATTTCCGAAAGTCTCGGGCGAAGTGCGCCCCGCGGCTTGGGAGCGCGTCCTGAGGAGAGCTAAGACTTCCCGGGAGGTGTGTTATTGGGGGTGAAAATTCTCTCGAGTTGTGTGCAGGAGTCCAGAGCAGACAAGAAGAGCTCCGGCCAGGGGCTCGGTGCGCACCGAACCAGAGGACAGAAGTCGAACGCGCCGCCGCCGGAGCTGCCCGGCGGGCGGAGGTGAGTGCACCCCTCCCCACCCACAGAGCCCCAGTCAGCTGCTGGGCTTGTCCCGCCGTTAGCGGCACGTGAACACGCACACGGCTTATGGGGGGGTCTCTGCGCTTGGGGAGCCCAAAGATGCTGGACCACGCGGAGGCATGCCCGGACCTGACTAACCCTCAGGCTTGTTGTGGGAAACGTAAAGGCCTGCATCTCCAAGATCCGTTTCTATAGCCGTGGGCGAGGAACCCAAGATCCGAAGAGGTGCAGTGCCTATTCATTGCTAGAGTTTCCGAATTTCTGCTCAGTCCTCTTCCGGTCACACAGTGTTTTGTAGACTACCAACCGCGAGTGGACCTAAATATTTTTTCCTTACTTAATGCGGAAGTCCGTTCACGTGATGCCCAGGGAATGCTCTTAAAGTGAGGGATTTTTTTTCAAACTTCTGTAATATACATATAGAGAACTACGCAAATCAAGTGTGCACAGTTTCATTTTACTACTAAAATGAATATATCTGTATAATCACTACTTAGGTCGGGACAGCATACTGACTGCCCCCAGGAGCTTCCCACTTTGTCTAATGCTAACCATCCCCCTTTCTCCCTAGAGCTAACTACTATATTAGTTTCTAATGCCATTGACTAATTTCTCCAGCTTTGAAATTTTATACTATATATTTTTGTATCTGATTTTACTCAGCATTTTGTCTGTAGATGTATACGTGTGTTTGCATTGAGCAGTAGTTCTTGCTTTGTTGCTGTGTAACGCTCCTTATTCATTTAGTGGACATTTGGGTTTCTAGTTTGGGCCTTTTATGAGAGACTACTGAAAACATTCTGTAAACATGGTACACATGTGTGTCCTTTTCGGTTCATTAATTGTACAGAGTGATAAAAATTTCTGGGTTATGGTATTTACAATTTTCTTAATGCCAGTTTCCTAACGTTGTGCTTATTTAATGTAGGTGTTTAGTTGTCCCACTTGATATTGTTAGACTTTTTATTTTTAGTTCTTCTGGTGGGTAATCTAGTAATAATACCTTGTTTTAATTTTTTTGATTATCAGTGAAATGAAGTTTTTCTTCTTGTTTTTACTGGTCATTTGGATATTTTCTATTGTAAAATGCTTGCTAAAATAGTATTCCTATTTTTCTACTGGGGGGGAGTCTTACAGATTTGAAGGAGTTCTTTATTAGCCTGTCAAGCCTATTTGTCAGGAAAATCTTCCTCTACTTTTCCAGGTGTTTCTTAAGATTGGGAAAAAAATTACATTGACAAGACAATTTAACAGAAGAAAAAGACCACTTTATTTTCATGCACATGGAAGTGTCATGTAATTAGGGCATCTGTGACTTCAGCAGAGCAATGCATTTAAATACTTATTAGACAAAGAAGTTCCTGAAATACACAAAATTTATGGTCCTTGTCAGTAGTACACGGGGGAAAAAACTTGTCAGTAGAGGTAGAGCTAGCTCTCATAAAGGGAGTGTACTTATGATACTGAAGATTTACTTCTGATGTTAGAAGAAAGAGGAGATCATAGAAATTCCTATATTGGCTATTTCTCAAGCAACTTTAATCAGTTTGCTGCTGGGCACATTCAAGGGTGAATTGACCTCAGTGCTGACAAGCCAAGCCTTTGGTTAATGTGTGATAAATATTCTCTCTCCTCACTGTAGTTTGACTTTTCTTTCTCTTAATTGTATCTTTTGATGACTAGATATTCTGAGTTTAAATATATTTCATTTTTTCTGTCTTTGTATTTGGTTATTGCTTTATATATTCACTTCAAGAAATTTTTAAAAAAATATTAAATTATTTATATATAATTTTCACATCTTTGTGATCTCTGGGGTTCACCCCCCACCATTCCCACCCTGCTGCCCCCCCTCCAGTTGTGTACTTCAATTTGGCTATTGGCTTGTTTTAACTTTTCTTCATGGTTTTTTTATCTTTCCCATGTTCCATATTATAGTGAAACCATTTGATTTCTCTTTTTTTGACATGTTTCTGCTAATATGATTTTTTCTAAGTCCATCCATGTTATCATAAAATCATCCAATTTGTTGTTTTTAATTGATGAGAAATATTCCATTGTGTATATATACTACATCTTTTTCTTTTTCTTTTTTGAGACTAGGTCTCGCTATTTTTGCCTGTGGAACCGCAGGCTCTCATTGCCCGGGGTACCACAGACTCAAGCAATCCCCAGCCTCAGCTTCCCAGGTAACTGGGATGACAGGTGCGCGCCACCATGCCCAGCTATTTTTGGGGACTAGGTCTCACTGTGTTGCCCCAAGTGGGACTTGAATCACTATCCCTAGCCCCAGCCGCTTCATAGGCTGAAGATTACAGGCACAAGACACCGTGCCCGGCTCTTCTCTCCATTTTTTGATTGGGCTTCTTGTTTTTGTTTAGTTGTGTGAGTTCCTTGTGGATCTTCGTTATTAAACCCTTATCACTCTTATCACTCTTGTGGAGGGCAAAAATTTTTTCCCATTCAGTTGGGCTTCTTTTAGTTTTTTCTGTTGTCCCTTTTGCTGTATAGCAGTTCAAGAAATCTTTATCTCATATGTCTTGAAGATATTCACCTATATTTTGAAAATTAATTTTGGCACTTAAATTTGTGTCTATAATCTTCTTGGAAGCTCCCCCCCCCCCCGTGGTGTAAGGTAGCAATCAAATTCACTTTGTAAGTGTAGTCAGCCCAACATATACTGTCCCCCATTTACTCTGCAGAACCATGTTTTTTTCAGAAATAATGATGTTTTTGTTGCATTCCAGTGATTGCAATATTTACAACTACAGACTTACATTATGCTAAAATCTACCATCTAAGAATCTTTTTTCCCTCTTTATTGAGATATATCTAAGATCTTTTCCTGAACCAATCAGTAATCAATGGCCATTGAGATATTGTGATTGATATGATATATATGTGTATATATACATATTAGGACATTCAGATGAGCAAAATATGTTTCATATACATTTGATTTTCATCTAGATTCATTCTCAGAGCTTTCCAGGGCTTTAGAGATACTGGAGTGTTGAATCTTTTGCTCTCTTTAATAAGAATAACTGTTAGAAAACACTGAGGGTGCCAAAAGAGACCTCAGTGTGGGTACAAAGAGACACCTGTGCTCGGATGTTTACTGCAGCACAATTTATAATTGCAAGGACATGGAAGCAACCTAAATGCCCCAAAACAGATGACTGGATGAAAAAAATGTGGTGTATATATACACAGTGGAATATTACTCATCAATTAAAAATGACAAATTCCACGATTTTATAACAACATGAATGTACTTAGAAGAAATCATATTACCAGAAACAAGTCAAAAAGAAAAAGACAGAAACCAAATGATTTCACTAATATATGGGATATAGTGGAAAAATAAACAAAAGCCTTGAGGAAAATCAAAACAAGCTAAGCACCAAACTGAAGCACACAACTTTGAACAGGAGGGAAAGGGGGAGAATGGAGGGGAGGGTGGGGGAGGGTAAATCCCTGGGATTGCAATGTTGTGAAATTTATATATAAATAAAAGAAAACACTGAGGGTGGAGACTGGCTGTCTGAAACACCAACGATGTGATTAGAGGGTTGGAACTTCCAGTCCCATCCCCAGACCTGGGAGAATAGGAGCCGGAAGTTGAGCTCAGTTGCCATCAGTGATTTAATCACTGGTAAGTATTTGAGTCTCATAAAAGTTCAAAATGGGATTTTGGAGCACTTCTAACTTGGTAAAACTGTGAACATTTGGGAAGAATGGTACATATGAGAGGACGTGAAAACTCCGCTTCCTATTTCCCCACACCTTGCCCTTTGTATATCTGACTGTTCCTAAGTTACATCTTTTGTAATAAATTGGTGAGGTCATGAGTAAACAGGTTTCCCTTCTGTGAGCTGCCCTAGCAAATTAATACAACCTAAGGAGGGGATAGTGGGGGCCTCTGATTTATAACCAGTTGGTCTGAAGCACAGGTAATCATGGAAGCATGATCCTGGCCTCTGAAGTGGAGGACAGTTTAGGGAGACTTAGCACTTAACCAGTGAAATCTGATACTGCTTTCAGGTAATGTCAGTTGAGTTGAAAGCTTTGACACCAATAGGTGTTCAACTCAGCTCAATTTATCCAGAGCATATTCACTAGAAAAGGACACAGTTTCCCAAGTTTTAAGAAAAGGTTCTGGAAAGTGTGCATTTATTTGTCAAATATTTATCAGACATCAACATTTATAATGTATCATGAGGTGTATAAAAATAAGACTTGAGCCGGGCATGGTGGCTTGTGCCTATAAGCTTCAGCCTATGAAGCAGCCGGGGCTAGGAATCGCGGTTCGAGTGCCGCCTGGGGCGAACGAGACCTAGTTCCAAAAAATAGCTGGACGTGGTGGCGCGCGCCTGTCATCCCAGCTACCTGGGAAGCTGAGGCTGGGGATTGCTTGAGTCTGGTGTACCCCGGACAGTGAGAGCCTGTGGTTCCATGGGCAAAAATAGCGAGACCTAGTCTCAAAAAAATAAATAAATAAGGCTTGATTTCCAACCAGGAAATATAGATTTCATTTATCATCTCAATGATGATCTCATTAAGCTGTGATCTTCAAAAAGAAATTTTCCTGGTTCTTGCTACAATCTTTCTGTTACAGATAACACGGTGGAAGGGAAAGCTGATGAGAAATTTCTTTTTCCTGCTATTGATAGGTCAGTGATTAGACTAAAAACCTAGTAAATAATTTTTCCGAGATTTATTAAAAAGATAAGTTGGAGCCAGGCTCTGTACTTTCTCCAGTTTCTTCCTGATGACCATCTGTATATTTCAGTATTGAACACTGAGTAATGGCTATGCAGATGCAGCTTGAAGCAAATGCAGATACTTCAGTGGAAGAAGAGAGTTTTGGCCCACAACCTGTTTCACGATTAGAGGTATGTGCTTACCTGCTAATTTTTCGAATTATAATGCTGGCCTAGATACTTCAGTTTAGTGGAAGAAATCACAGCATTTATGTAAATCTTTGGTTTATAGTCAAGACCCAAATTACAGTTTTCAGGAACGTTGTCAAAGATCCTGTGGAAAGGCTTATGATAGTTTTAATGGTAAGAACTCTAAGACAGATGTGGTGGCACATGCCTTTAATCTCAGATGCCAGAACTATTAAGCTCAGAGGTAACACCAAGTAAGTCATTGGATTGAAGGAGAACAGCTAGCATGAATGAGGAAGCATGAAACCCATTGACCACTTGAGTCTGGGAAAAAGGAGATAGTCTTCTTTTCCATAGGATATCAGAGTAAAGGAGCCTGGAGAACTATGCTACACATGAGCCATAGAAGAGATTCCTGATGCTGTTGGCCTAGCTACCTACCTCAAAGTCACTCATGGAGATCTGAGCAGCCTGGTTTGCTGTGTTTCAGGAGCATAGATCCTAACCCTTGAAAAAGGACATTGCTCCAGGGAAGGAAAAGAAGAGACCAGTGGACCAAGCATTGACCAGAAACTTGCAGTGAGAGAGGAGTTGGAGTGACTGGAGTGAAAAGGAGGAAAAGGGAGGATGGGTGGTGGGATAGAGGTGCTTCATTGAAGGAAGGGCCATATCTAAGGGGAACAGTAACTATACAGATAGGACCAATGTTGTATGAAAATAAGAAAATTTTAAAAAAGAATTTTCATACTTTATATTAATTTTTGTAGAGCTAGCTTGTGAAAAAGTAAAAAAAAATATTCTAGGGATCATGGTGGCACTTTATGCTGTTTGTGCAAAGTATGAATTTACTGTGCAGGGAATGACAATAACCTGGCGAGCTGTGCAATAGATGGAGCAGCATTTCTCCATTGACCCAGATCTGTGCTGAAGTTACCAGCAGGGCAGCTGTCATATAGACAGGAAGAAGAACATATGGTTAAGAGCCAAGTTCCAGTTCAGGACTTTGCTTAATATCAAGCATTAGAGCTGGGACCTTGTATTATTCTATCATGCAGAGCCCTCAGTGTGAATACAGCTACTTTGGGCTGAGTAGGAGGGAAAGCAAAGAACTTTTTCTTCTGTCTCTTTAGATACACTTCTTCCATTTCCAGCTAAGCTTTAAGACCCTAGAAGGTATGTGGATATGTGATAAATATTAGAATAAATAACCTAAATTTTTGGTATCAAGCATTCTTACAGTCACCCACACAAACATATTACTTACTGTTTAAATATTTATAGCAAATATGACCACTCTGGGCAGATGTTACTCTCTCCTTTTATGCAAAACTTTGCTGACCTCTACATTACACATCCTTGACACGGATTCATACTTTTCCAGAAGTCATGGTTTTGGTGGCTTCTAGAACCCTATACATACTGTCTTTGTATATAGGGAGAAAGAGATGCTCTGGAATGGTTTGTTTTAGGAAATGGTGTATGTTCCTGGCCAAAAAGTAGTTTTTCTCCATTCTCAATGTCATTTACCAGAGCAGAGCTTTCTAGATGTGCAACAAGAAGGGTATTGAAATGCTGGTGTTGCCGTCAACTCTTGGGCAGCTTTATCTGTTTGCTCCAGCTAGTAAAAACACCCAGTGCTTTATGTATGCTTAACAGCATATTTAAAGTGACCTTGTAGAGCCTGGTGTCTCAAAATTTAATTAGAATCCCAGTCATAAAAGATTGGACTATTTCTAGTGCTTGGAAGAAGCACTATGAGTCTGGTTTAATCTCAGTTCATAATGAGTCTGCTTTAATATACATCACATAGTATTAGTTTAAAATTACTGGTTTTGTAATAGAAAGGTAGATAACTGCTATGTGAAATAGGGCAAGCATTAACTAAAGGCTCTGCAGATGCATCAGACAGATGAGTAAATTCAAGCTTATATTTACTCATGGTTTTCTTGCAGCAATGTGGCATAAATGCCAATGATGTGAAAAAATTAGAAGAAGCTGGATTTCATACTGTGGAGGCTGTTGCATATGCACCAAAGAAGGAACTAATAAATATTAAGGGGATTAGTGAAGCCAAAGCTGATAAAATTCTGGTAAGTACTGTTGTGTTTTGTACTTGTGGATAGTACAAAATGGTATACAATGACCAGATCGGGCGTGTTCAGGGTGGTATGGCCGTAGACTAAAATGGTATACAATGAAAGGCATTGTTTTTCCTTCTTCCATTCCTCTTGTCATTCAGTTTCCCTTTCTGGAGGTGACTACATTACCAGTTAATTATCTTTGTGTGTGTCCCCATGCATAAATTGTGATTTTTCTCTGGGCAATAGCTTAACTAAAACCCTCTCCTCATCTAAAATCGAGCTTCATTCAAGCTTTGTCAGACCTTAGTTGCAGAAAACAGATCAAAACTGGGGAGTGTTGTGGAATATGACCTAAGTAACTGGTAAATTGGCTATCAGTTTGTACTCCTGCAAGCAGTACTGGTAATATGTAACTTACCTTTCTAGATACTATGATTTCGAATGTTGGGAATAAATTCACTAATATATGGGCGCTAAAAACAGTTTAGAAAATAATCACTGATATGGGAAAGTATTTCTGATATAAAAAAACAGGTTAACAAAAGTGTTTATGCATGCTATTTTTTTTTAAATATGTATTTTTTTCAGTATATAACATGGGTTAATACACAAAAATAACATTGTTATTTCTAGGTGTAATAGTGTGAGCAGTTTTCTGAAATGTTTGACTTCAATTTTCTGAAGTTTCTATATTTTCTATAATAAACTACTTTCAAGGAAAGAAAAATTTTTTAAAGAAACTTAACTGCTTGAATATTAACTTACTAGATTCTCTATAATTCATCACTGGCAGTGTTCTTTAATAATGATAAGATAATGTGATTTCAAATCATACACTTAGTTGGGTTTTTTTGTCGTTGTTACCTTAAATGACATAAAAGTGATTTTTTGGCTTAACCAAAATGAGGTGGTAAGTTAATATAACCCCTTATATCTGTATAGCATTTTAATTTTGAAATTCCATTGCTTTTTTTTTTTTTGAGACTAGGTCTTGCTATTTTTGCCTTTGGAACCGCAGGCTCTCATTGCCCGGGGTACCACAGACTCAAGCAATCCCCAGCCTCAGCTTCCCAGGTAGCTGGGATGACAGGCGCGCACCACCACGCCCAGCTATTTTTTTGGAACTAGGTCTCGCTACGGGCCCCAGGTGGGACTCGAACTGCGATCCCTAGCCCCGGCCGCTTCATAGGCTGAAGCTTACAAGCACGAGCCACCATGCCCGGCCTCCGTTGCTTTTGAATATATTCTCATTTAGCTTTCATAGTGACACTGATAAATATAGGTAGGACCAATGTTGTCTGTTTTAAGGATTGGAAAATATAGAAACCTTAGTTCAATTATTTATCAAGATTATGTAGATTGCTTTGCACGGTGGCTCCTGCCTGTAAGTTTCAACCTATGAAGTGGCTGGGGCTAGGGAATCACAGTTCGAGTCCTGCTTGGGGCAACACAGTCCCAACATTGTCCCAAAAAATAGCTGGGCATGGTGGTACGCGCCTGTCATCCATCCCAGCTACCTGGGAAGCAGAGGCTGGGGATTGCTTGAGTCTGTCGTACCCTGGGCAACGTGAGCCTGCTGTTCCATGGGCAAAAATAACGAGACCTAGTCTCAAAAAAATAAAAGATTATGTAGATTGTCCCCCTGGGAGGCAGAGGCTGCTGAGGCTGGGGATCACTTGAGTCTTGGGCAACATAGCAAGACCTAGTCTCTTTAAAAAAAAAAAAAAAAAATTATGTAGGTTGTGACAGAACAAGACCAGAATCCACTTGTTTTCAATCTTACATTGGAAGGTGATTTACATTTATAGGTGATTCTTTCTCATTTTCTTCAAGTTAATATTCCTTCCTCATTACAGGTACTTTATATAGTTATTAGTACTCATAATCCCCCATGATTAAGTTTTACTTTGTGTACTTATAATTTGGTATTTGTAGTTATGCAGTTTTAGCATTATTCTTGATGTTTTATATAGTGTAAAGCAAATGCATAATCTACAAAAATTATGTTTTCACTTTTATGTTGATAAATCTTAAAGCTTAACAGAATTTTTTCTGAAAAGTAATCAAAAGCTCAAGAATCTTCAAAAACTGGGTAGCTTCAGGACCATTTATTACTTAGATAAACAATCATGAGATTTTATACCCTTATTTAATATTTATACATTAATATGTACACAACATATATACACAAAGTTTTCTTACTGGGTATTATGTAAATAACTGAATTTTTAAGCAGTGGCAAATCTGTCACTATAATAATTTAGTCAGACTCAAAAATTACATATTTTTTTCTTAAGTTTATATTGAGGTAACGTTGATTTATAGCATTATAATCATAACTTTTTAAAAAATTTTACTTTCAGTAGCATACAACATTATTCCTCTTTGTACGGTTATTGGTCCCCTTTAGGGAAGTCTTTTCCTCCCCCCGTCACTCTGTCTCCTTTATCTTTACTGTTTGCATGTTTAGCCTTTGAGTCTCTTTTTTTCTGGAGCAATGTCCTTTTCCTAGGTGAGGATCAGTGTTCCTGGAGCGCAAGTAGACTGCTTCTCAGATTTCCAGTCGTAGCTTACATCAGACAGCTCGTCCAAGCTCATTGGAAGTTCAGCGATGCCAGTTCCTCCATTCTGTTGTCAGTTGAAAAATTCTCTAGAGGGGAGCAACGTCTATTGATGGTTGGATTGGTTGATTTCCCAATTCATGGATAGCTGCTTAGCTGTGGGGCCACTGGCATATTTCTGTGATCTTCCTCCCTCTGTCCAGAGGGGATGCGCTTTGCTTTTGTTGGAGGCTTCTCTGAGCCCTAATTCTGGCTCCTAGGCCCCATTGAGAGTGACAGTGTTGGAGTAATCGTCATGGTCGTCTCTATAGCTGGTCTCACAGTCTTGTGTTCAGTAGTTCGCTCCAAGTTCTTTTCAGGTTCTACATAGTAAATCTTTGTCTCCAGGGCTCTTAACTAAAACCCTCTCCTCATCTATTTCTTCTGTTTGTTTATTTATGAATTTCTTGTTCCTGATAAGGACTGACTGGAGTGGGAGTAGGCCAGAGGGGGTTAAGTGTTGCCCACCCCAACAGGCCTTCCCCTGCCTCCTGCCTCCTCCCGCAGGGTGCCTGTCCCACAAGCCCTGGCCCTCCAACCTGGGACCATGGGCCTGAACCAGCTGAGATCCTCAAAGTGGTTTTTGATTTAAGTCTGTAGGGTAAAACTGTTGCTATCCATGAAAGTATGACGTTTTTTTGAACTACTCAAATGTTTTGGTTGAAGTAGTGATTTAATTAAAAATCATATTTCTTACTCCCAAATAACTTGAAAGGTAATATTGACAAAACCAGGAGGTATCCCTAAAGTCTATTTGTTGTTTCTTTCTGGGAGTTAGGAATTTTGACACGAGCTTCACTCAAGCTTTGTCAGATCTTAGTTTCAGAAAACAGATCAGCATTCTTTTTCTGTGAAAGCATAAATATACACCTGTAATAAGTGAAATGAGAGATGCAAACTGATACATAACTTTTTCTCTGGCCTCTTTGATTTCAGGTATTTTACATTGTAAGTTTCTGGTGGATAAAAATTGTTATTTACTTTCAGTGATTAAGGTACTGTGAGTATTCAGATAGTGTGACTGTTCTTTTCCATTCCCCTAAAATCTTTGGGATTTTTGACTTTCAGCAAGAATATCCGTTGTCAAGCCAAGAGTGGTGGTATGTGCCTGTAATTCTAGCACTGGGAGGCAAGAGTCCAGGGATCACTTGAGTCCATGGGATCAGGACTGCCTTGGGCAACATAGCAAGACCTAGTCTTAAAAAATAAATAAATAAAAAATATCCATTTTTAGAGTGGAGAAAAGAAATTATCTAAAGGAAAGAATTCATTTTCAGATTATAAATTAAACTAGTTGAGAGAGATATTATATTTTGAATAATTCATTCAGAACATGCCAGATTCTAGAGGTAGCCTTTTCTACAGTTTCAAAGTTTAATGTAATTAGCTATTATTGAGCTATCATATCTCTTGGTCTGCTGTGATAGATACATTAGACATGAATGTTTTTGGTAATATTGCCTTTTTACTTGCCATTCTATATCTCATATCCAAGGGTTTGGTGATTAAAAACTATAGTTTTAAGATTTCTTCCTTGCACAGGTGAAGGTAGACTCATTGTGGTGGCGTGGTTTTTATGGTCATTATCATATTGGTTATAGTATTCTGTTCCTTTAAGAAGTTATAGAGTAAAAATGTGGTGTTGACATGATAAGAAGGGAGAAAGTACGTCCTTGAGTCTTATTCCCCTGCTAATATTTTGTTATTAAATTTTTTGAACTTAATGCATATTTAAATAAACGTTACAATTAATATATAGTTACAATAAGCACTCATATCCACCATTTGGACTCTACCCAATTACATTTTAATATACTTGCTTTGTCATCTATCTAGCAAGCAATCTCTTTGTCATTTTTTATCTCAAGGAAAATTGCAGATCAGTACATTTTCCTCTAAATGTTTGGCATTCATGAAGTGATTTCAGTGTTGATTTATCTTTTTTTTTTTTAAGAGACTAGGTCTCATTGTGTTGCCTGGGATTGTCTCGAACCCGTGGACGCAAGTGATTCCTAGCCTCAGCCTCCCAATAACTTGGATTATAAGTGTGCACCACCGTGCCTGATTTATCATTTTTCCTTTCCTTTTATTTTTTATAATTTTCATTCATCTTTATCCTGATGATTAGTAAACATTACAGGAAAAAGAAGGGAGGAAATTCTCAAAGAAATAATACAAGAAATTTCCCAGTACTAAAGGGATATAGGAGTCTTAAACACAGAAAGATCTCAGAGTGTCAAAAAGCCATATCTAGACATATCAGTGTAAAATTTCAGTACACTAGCCATAAAGAGGAGATTCTGAAAGATTTCGGAGAGAAAAAAGTAACCTCTAAAGGTATAAAAATAAGCACATTTTTAAAATCAGAAATCTGGATGGTAGAAGATAGTAAAGCAAATGCTTTCAAAGTTCTAAGGGTAAATAATTTCAAATTTTAAAATTCTGTTGATTTTACTCATTCATTCATTCATTCATTCATTCATTCATTCATTCATTCATTCATTCATTCATTCATTCATTCATTCATTCATTCATTCATTCATTCATTCATTCATTCATTCATTCATTCATTCATTCTAGGTCTTGCTATGTTGCCTGGGATAATCCCAATCCCATGGACTCAAGCAATCCCCAGCCTCAGCCTCCCAGGTAGCTGGGATTTCAGGTACTTGGCCACGCCATGCCCAGCTATTTTTTGAGACTAGGTTGCTGCTGTAGTCTCCATTCCGCAGACTCAAGCGATTCCTAGCCTCGGCCTCCCAAAACTGGTCTATTGATATTGTTAAACAACTGTTATGGCAGAGTAAAGCATTTTCAGAAATAACAAGTATCCTGAATATTTTTCTTTCATCCACTCTTAGAAAGTTACTTTGAGGCAGAAGATAGCACCTTGTTTCAAGGAGCTCTGGCGAAATACTCAGTGAAAGGAGGCCAGGACCACAGCTAGCTGGTTCTACTGAGTCCTTTCCCTGCCAAAGATCTTTCTTCAGCCTGTTTGGAATGAAGAAAGATCTTTGGCGGGGATAGGACTCAGTAGAATACCTAGTAAGAATGAGTTTGGGAAACTTGACAAATGATAGAGAATACTATCATTTGTATGGTAGAAAGACAGGACTCAGGTGTAAAAGAAAGACAAAGCCAAAAAATGGAATATGATTTTGAAACTTGACATTAAAAAAGAATGTACTTGAATTTGACAGTAGAAATCTTTAAAAGACAGGGTTAATACTAGAATTTTTTTTTTTAGGGACTAGGTCTTACTGTGTTGTCTGGGGTAGTCTTCAACCCACAGACTCAAGTGATCCCTGACCTTAGCCTTTCATAATATTGGAATCTTTTTTTTAAATAAAATTTATTCCGGTTGATAATTTAGGCCATAGACATGTACATAAAAATTTCATGAAAGAGATCAGTATGTGGGGGGGGTGAGGAGGGATGGAGATGGGAGGGAGTGGTCAGGGAGAGAAGGTGGTGGGTGGTCCCCAGGGAATACAAAGATGTGAAACACATATATAAAAAAATAAATAAATTAAGAAAAAAAAAACGGAATCAGTACAAATTCTACTCCGGGGAGAAGCAGCTCTCCTACCTGCCTGGCACTATGCAGATGGCTCTGTTTTTCTTTCCCCATTCCCTAATAAACCTGTCCTTTTTTTTTTTTTTCTTTTTAAATTTAATTTAAATTTTTTAAAATTTGCATATATATGTATATGTATATTACATTATTCCATTATTGTGTACCCCGGGGGCTTTCCCACTTAACTAACACTTGTTAACCATCCTGATCTTTTGTGTTCTTTACTTCCCCTGCAATATTGGAATCTTAATGAAAGAGTTATATGTGTAGCATTCCATTTGGTTTTACAATGATTTATATTTAAAAGCCAGAAGATAAAAGTAAACATAATGTATTTTCCAGTGAATAACAGACCCACTGTTCAACTATCCTTGATTTTTCTTCCTCCTTTGTGGAAAGTTTTAAAATTGCCATCAATTGAGATTTTCTTTTCTTTTTATTAGATATTTAGAGATTTTTGTAGACAGACTCAGACTGTATTACTGAATTTAGATCAAGTTCAAATAATCATTTGGTGCCATGATTTGGGTTCTTTTTGAACTTGAGTTTTGATAGTTTGTCTTTCTAGGAATTTTCCAAATTCATCTGTTACCTCATTTGTTGGCTTAGAGTTTTATTTTTGCAAAGTTGGTAGTACTGGCCTCTCTTTCACTCTTGATTTTAGTGATTTGGATTTTTTTTTTAAGGTTTGTCAATTTTATTGCTCTTTCCAAAGAACTAACTGGCTTTGCTGATTTTCTGTCGTACTTTTATCCTCTATTAGTTTCTGCTCTAATACTATTTTCTTTCTGAATGGGGTTTGAGAGAATGGAGGGGGCACCACAGGGAGGATGGTAGGAGAGGTGTCCCAAGAACCATTTACCGAGGTTGTGATTTAAAGACTAAAAATAAATAAATAAAATTTTTTAAAAATGCTATTTTCTTCTTTCTGCTTATGTTTGATTTGATTTTCTTTTTCAAGTGTTACAAGGTAGAAAGGGTTAAGTTATTAATTTAAGATTCTTTTAATATAAGCATTTACAGCTTTAAAGTTTCCTCTAAGTCATCTTTTGCAATAATTCCTTGCATTTTTGTTAAATTCTCATTTTTTTTATCTCAAATTTCTGTTTTTCCTTGTGATTTCTTCTTTGACTTACAAGTTATTTAGGAATGTATTGTTTAATTTTACTGTTTGCTCTGTTTAATCTTTTTGAACCCTTAACCAAACCACCAATGCCCATACCCCATCTACCTCTTTCATGTTCATTTTCATGTATTTGAGTTTATTTATTTATTTGTTTATTTTTTAATTTTTTTGTTTTTGAGACTAGGTCTCGCTATTTTTGCCTGTGGAATCTCAGGCTCTGCTTGCCCGGGATACCACAGACTCAAGCAAATCCCCAGCCTCAGCTTCCCAGGTAGCTGGGATTATAGGCGCACCACCATGCCCAGCTATTTTTTTGGAACTAGGTCTCGCTACATGCCCCAGGCAGTACTCGAACCGCGATCCCTTGCCCCGGCCGCTTCATAGGCTGAAGTTTACAGGCACGAGCCACTGTGCCCGGCTGAGTATATTTATTTTTAAGTTTCAGAATCAGCCTTACATTTATTGATGACTTGTCAGTTACTGCAAAGTGAGATATAAATGTTCTCAATCTTGACAATATGAAAAGGTACAGCTGATAGAAATGGTGAAGTAGAAATAGAGGGAAGAGATCATAGCACAAATCAAAAAAAAATCAAAAAAGTTAAATACATCCTAGTTGATGAACCAGGAAATGAAGCTTTAAAAATATTGTTGTGCTTTGTGCTGTATTACCACATTTGTCATAAATTAGGCAAAGTACATGTGTGGGTTTATAATTGTGAATATATTCTGAATTGATAGTTTAAAAATTAATCTTCGTGAAATCTAGTTTTAGTTGCTAGAAATATTAAAATAATCTTAGAACAACTAGCACTAATACTTAGAACAAAGTATTTTGATTTTCTAAAGAAAAATTCTGGAAATTTTGTTAGATATCATCCCTTTGTGCCTGGTTTTTATTTTAAGCATATTTTATTGTTCTGACATTTCTTATTTTTCTAGACTGAAGCAGCTAAATTAGTTCCAATGGGTTTCACCACTGCAACTGAATTCCACCAAAGGCGATCAGAGATAATACAGATAACTACTGGCTCCAAAGAACTTGACAAACTACTTCAAGGTATAGTAATCCCTTTTCCTGTGATGTGAACTCTAGTTAACGAGAAACATCCAACTTATAGGAAAAAACTAAAATATTTGGGTACGATTTGTGTTAGATATATTTAGGATGTAAGTATCCACACTGAAGAAGTAAAACTACTGCAGACTGAGACTTCACAGATACCGAAATTTTCTGCCAGTTATCCGTCTAATATTGCATTCAAAGAGTAAACTTCGGCCGGGCACGGTGGCTCGTGCTTGTAAGCTTCAGCCTATGAAGCGGCCGGGGCTAAGGGATCGCGGTTCGAGTCCCGCCTGGGGCCCGTAGCGAGACCTAGTTCCAAAAAATAGCTGGGCGTGGTGGCGCGCGCCTGTCATCCCAGCTACCTGGGAAGCTGAGGCTGGAGATTGCTTGAGTCCGTGGTACCCCGGGCAACGAGAGCCTGCGGTTCCATGGGCAAAAATAACGAGACCTTGTCTCAAAAAAAAAGAAAAAAAAGAGTAAACTTCCTCTGTCTCAGGGAATAACTGTATAACTTAGCATAAGGTTGAAAAATTTGATGATTTGGTTAAAATATTCTATGTTTAAATACTGCATGACTTTAACAATCAGTGTCACATACATATATATATATATATATATATCTTTAAGACTGTTGTTTTTGAACTTTTGAAAGGATTAATATCCTAAATTACTGGAAAGTTAGATTTGGATCTGTTGCTTTCCTAAATATTTAATCATTCGAGGTTTTCTTGTTTGTTGGGGTGAAAAATAGCATTAGTTTCAGGACTCACCCTCAAATAGCCTTCCCTCCTATCCTCTTTTCACAGCATTTACTGGCTATAATTACATGCTACAAATTTTTTAGTGTCTCTATGTCTTAGTTTTTTTTATCTTGTTAAGATGACTTTTTTTTTGCAATTCAAAATAAGTCATTCATTTTATTTTTTAAATTTTTTTTCTTAATTTATTTTTTTATATTTTGTGGGTACAATTTCTTTTTCTTTTTACATTGTTATCTACCCCACCTTATCACCAGCTTATCTCCCACCGCCTTAAATCTTTTGTGCCCCTTCCATCCTCATAAGATGACTTTCTACCTTATAAGTTATTGGAATTAAATGATATCATACATAAAAGTATGTAACACAGTGTCATATACACAAGAAATATTTAGTAAATACTAGATGATATATTATCTGTCTTTCTAAATGACTGCCTTTGGATTATGATGGTTGATTGAGGTGGTTACATGAAGCTACAACTGATACAGTTTGCATAGAACAACACACATCATAGTTGAATGCAGCTATAACTGGAGAAACCTGAACAAACTTTGAATGATATTAATGTCATTTTTCTGATAGTGATAATGTATTGCGTTATTTAAAATGAAAGCATTAGGAGAGTTTGGGTATAAAATGCATTGGACTTCCAGATACATTTCCTGGCAGTTTTCTGTAAATCTAGAATTAATGACTGCTTGTTGAAAATTGGATTTTTTTTTTTTTTTCTGAGACTAGGTCTTGCTATTTTTTGCCTGTGGAACCGCAGGCTCATGCTGCCCGGGGTACCACAGACTCAAGCAATCCCCGGCCCTCAGCTACCCAGGTAGCTGGGATGACAGGCACGTGCCCCCATGCCCAGCTATTTTTTTGGAGCTAGGTCTCGCTTCGGGCCCCAGGTGGGACTTGAACCGCGATCCCAAACCCCGGCCGCTTCATAGGCTAAAGCTTACAGGCACGAGCCACTGTGCCCGGCCGAAATTGAATTTTTTTTTTTTTGTTTTTTTTTTTTTTAAACTAGGTCTCGCTATTTTTGCCTGTGGAACCGCAGGCTCTTGTTGCCTGGGGTACCACAGACTCAAGCAATTCCCAGCCTCAGCTTCCCAGGTAGCTGGGATTACAGGCGTGCGCCACTACACCCAGCTATTTTCTGGAACTAGGTCTCACTACGGGCCCCAGGCGGGACTCGAACCACGATCCCTAGCCCTGGCCGCTTCATAGACTGAAGCTTACAGGCACGAGCCACCGTGCCCGGTGAAAATTGGATTTTTAAATCATGTGAATATCTTTCTAATGTGTTCCATTTGTGATGATGATTGCTTCTAAACATTTGTATTGTGCTAAGGTTTTTTTTATTGCTCTTTTAGGAGGAATTGAGACTGGATCTATCACTGAGATGTTTGGAGAATTCCGAACTGGCAAGACCCAGATCTGTCATACATTGGCTGTAACATGCCAGGTAAGCTGTGGGGGGCTATAACTGTAATCAAATCCACAAGAATGTGCTGATTGCCACTGTTAGCAAGCAAAAACGTACTTTTTCTGTCCATAACCATATATAGATCTACTTAGAAGATAGATTAGAATTCTTCTAAATCATTAAAATGTCCAGATCATTGAATTCAAATATTTTCTTAATATTCATTGTACCTCATCTGGCCTTCTTCACTTAATTTAGCTTTTATTACTGTTATTAAGATCTTTTCTTTACAGATAGACTCAAGATTTATATCCCCCACCTGGAAAGGTGCTGATCTTAAGTGAATTTCATCTTCAGTGACTATTGCGTAATAACTCGTCAGCCTGGAGAAAAATAGCCAGTGACCTTAACTGGCTCTTCCATCAAATTTTTAAATCCTCATACATATATATCCATCTTTTCCTATTTCAGGCAGGAATGTCGCTTTCTTAAAGACTCATCATACCAGTATGATCTGGTTACAATTTCCTGCCACCTTCTCATAGACTCTACTCCACTTTTCTGATTGCTTTTCTGTTCTCCTTGGTATACAGATATACCTAATATCTTCCTCCCCTGGACATCTGCAGATTCTTCCTTTACTTATGCTTCTATTCTTTGATGGATTTAGAAATACACACAGTGAATTAAATAACTGCCTAGGATTATCACATTTAAGATAGTAGATACAGGAATCAAACCTAACTTTAGAGACCATGCTTTTAAAACTTTTGAAAGTCAAATCTACCTGTTCTTTGCTGTATTGCTAGTGCCTACGTCATTGCTTGGCACTCACTGAGCACGCGCTATTAGTATAAGTATTAGGTAAGTATTTGACTACATGGACATGAGCTCAGATTTCCTAAGGCATATCTGATGCATTATAAAATAATTGGTATAAAGTAGCATAACTGTTTAAGAAAGGGATTACTTTACCCTAATCATGGAATACTTTATGGTGAAAAGAAATTGAAAGAGACTCCTGATAAATGTGAAATTTGATAAAAAAAAAATTAAAAATTAACTGCAGGGAATGGTATGAACAAACGTGCTGGGGTAGGGAAAGCAATTCACAATAAACCTGTTTGCTTGGCTTACAGATTTTATTTGGAAAAGTAATAGGTAAACCTTTAAAAAATGTAACAGGACACATTTCAGAAATGTTTGCAGTTTAAGAAGTTTAGATTAGATTTGATTCTGTAAAGAGTGTGAATCAGATGGTTTTCAACTGAAGAGTATCATGAACAGAATTTTCAGAAATACTCCCAGCTGTTGAATAAGACACAAGATTTGAGGATATTTGATATGTATTTATTAGTAGCATTAGCTGATCATGACTAAATGAAAATAGCAATACTGTGAAGCGTTAGAGAATCAGCTTAAAGGACAGCATATAATGATCGATAATTAAAAATGTCTCTCAGCTCAATTATACTCAAGAATAATTTGGGAAGATGAGACAATTTTTATGGAAAGATGAATTTAAGTTTAGAGATAGTAGATTTGATGTTTAACCAAGTTAAAATTGATAGCAGTATGTAGAGATAGAGAAGTAAAAAAATGTTTGAAAGTGAAAGATAAGAGACTGAATAAACTTCACTGTTCTACAACTTTAAGCAGTGTTTTGGGGAACACTTTTTCCTCTTTGAGTGGACCTTAACTTTCTTTAGCTTTCAGAATATGCTGCTGGTGGCTTACAAACTATCTCAAACCTTACCTATCTCATGGTCCAGCTCTCGCGTCACCATTCTGAGGCTTTGTTATTATTTTTATAATTTTATTTTGAAACTAGGTCTCGCTGTTTTTGCCTGTGGAACCGCAGGCTCACATTGCCCGGGGTACCACAGACTCAAGCAATCCCCAGCCTCAGCTTCCCAGGTAGCTGGGATTACAGGCGCACACTACCACGCCCAGCTATTTTTTTGGGACTAGGTCTCACTGCGTGCCCCCAGTGGGACTCAAACCGCGATCCCTGGCTCCAGCTGTGGCTTCCTAGGCTGCCACCTACAGGCATACGCCACCTTGCCTGGCTTCTTTATTATTTTTAAGAAAATGGTGTAATTTCAATATAGATACATTAGACTCACTTTTCCCAAGAACACAAATTATTAGGGTTCAAGAATAACTGAAAAGAATTCTATTTACTTATATCAATATGATAATAGAGGCTTCCTAGTATTTTTCCATCCTGCTGTAATTTTTTTTCTTTTATTTATTTATTTTTTTGGAGACTAGGTCTCACTTTTTTTTTTTTTTTTTTTTTTGAGACTAGGTCTCGCTGTTTTTGCCACAGGCTCTCGTTGCCCGGGGTACCATGGACTCAAGCAATCCCCAGCATCAGCTTCCCAGGTAGCTGGGATTACAGGTGCGTGCCACCACACCCAGCTATTTTTTGGGAACTAGGTCTCGCTACAGGCCCCAGGCGGAACTCGAACCGCGATCCCTAGCCCCGGCTGCTTCATAGGCTGAAGCTTACAAGCATGAGCCACCGTGCCCGGCCTTTTTCTTTATTTTTTTTAATAATAATTTTTTTATTTCTAATTTTCGCACATCGGTCATATTTGCAGTTATCGTTACCTTGAATAGTGGTTCCAAACCTTTCCTGTGTCCATACCCTGGTTTTTGGTAAACATATCCTTTGCTCCTTCCGTGGATTCCTCTGATCTGAAAGATTCTGTCTGCCAAATGCTAGCATAATAATTTTTTTCTTTCCACATTAGCGCAAAACCTTCCAGAACACATGGGATTGTTGTTTTCTCTTTAAACGGAAACAGTGTTATTCAAGGGTAGCCAGTAACACCACCATCAGTGCTCTAGAGGTGAAAGATAGGTCCTCAGAATGTTTTCTGTATGTTAGATACTTTTCTAAACACTTTCCATCAAATATTTAATTTTCAAAACAAGTCTGCAAAGTGGTTTTTATCTACCTTTTTGCAGAAAGGGAATTGAGAATCTTATACTTAGGGTCTTTTTTTTTTTT
Source organism: Uropsilus gracilis (assembly GCA_004024945.1). Classification (NCBI taxonomy): domain Eukaryota; kingdom Metazoa; phylum Chordata; class Mammalia; order Eulipotyphla; family Talpidae; genus Uropsilus; species Uropsilus gracilis. The sequence goes on along the minus strand of PVHY01009295.1, from coordinate 7,522 downwards.
TAAACCATGATGATTTAAGAGTTTCAAATACCACTGGAATGGCAAACATCAAATCCAGTGTACTAATTATTTCTGGGAATATATAATGGGGAATAGGATAGAAGAGATATCCACAGAGAATGTCAACTATCTCTGTGATGGTTGTTCTTTTTTTTAATTTAATTTTTTTAAATTTGCATATATATGTGCATTTAATATTACATTATAGCATTTTTTTTTTTTTTTGAGACTAGGTCTTGCTGTTTTTGCCTGTGGAACCACAGGCTCTCGTTGCCTGGGGTACCACAGACTCAAGCAATCCCCACCCTCAGCTTCCCAGGTAGCTGGGATGACAGGCGCGCACCACCACACCCAGCTATTTTTTTGGAACTAGGTCTTGCTACGGGCCCCAGGCGGGACTTGAACCGCGATCCCTAGCCCCGACCGCTTCATAGGCTGAAGCTTACAAGCACGAGCTACCATGCCTGGCCCTTCATTATAGCATTATTGTGTACCCCGAGGCTTTCCCACTTCGCTAACACCTGTTAACATCCTGATCTTTTGTGCTCTTCACCTCCTTCCCCCTTCTCTCGCTTCATTGTTCAGTCCTGTTGGTTGTTTTTATTTTTTCTTATTCGTTTGTTTTTCCCCATATCTATCATTTAAGTGAGACCATCCTGTATTTCTCTTTTTCTTTTTCGCTTATTTCTGTTAATATGAGTCTTTCTAGTTCCATCCATGTTGCTGCGAGTGACATATGTTTGTATTCCTTGATTGATGCATAGTATTCCATCGTGTATATGTACCACATTTTTATTTTTTAGCCAATCGTCTATTTTGGGGCATTTGGTTTGTTTCCAAATCTTGGCAATTGTAAACAGAGCTGCAGTAAACATGTGCGTACAGGTGTCCTTTTGAATTAGTGTTTTCATGTCCTCTGGGTAGATTCCCAGTAGTAGGATTGCTGGGTCAAATGGTAAGTCCACTTTCAATTGTTTGAGGGTCCTCCACACAGTCTTCCATAGTGGCTGGACCAGTTTGCACTCCCACCAGCAGTGTGTTCCTTTTTCTCCACATCCATGCCAACACTTGTTGTCTGTTTTATTTATATGGGCCATTCTTACTGGTGTAAGATGGCATCTCAGTGTGGTTTTAATTTGCATTTCCCTGATTATTAGTGATGTGGCACATTTTTTCATATGCGTCTTAGCCATTTGTATCTCCTCTTTAGTGAAGTGTCTTTTTAGTTCTCTCCCTATTTTTTGACTGGGTTTTTGGCTTTGTTTTTGTTGAACTGTAGGAGCTTTTTGTGGATCTTTGTTATCAGACCACTAAGGGTCTTATACTAAGTGGCAGAATGACATGTAGATGGTTTCCAAATTAGGGTGGTTTGACTTAAAAATTTCCAGCTTTACAATGGTCTGTAAGTGATGTTCATTTAGTAGAAATGGAATTTTGGATTTTGATTTTTCCCCCCCCAGGCTAGAGCTATGTATGTGATGTGCTACATTAATAGATAATACCAATTTTTATAGAAAAATACAATAAAGCTTTCAGCACTTTATTGTAAATAGACTATATTGTTTGAACTTTAAACAAGTGTATATCATTCTTTTGTCACTTTGTAAACGATTTTTCTCAGAAATAGAAAAATTTTATGCTGCCAGGCCCTTAGTGTAAAATTTTCTAAGGGCTTTTTCTCTGTATTGGTGAATTCTGACTCCAAAGTTAATTTGTAGGGTAGAGACTACCCTTTAGCCTTATTCACTCAAAATCTGTAGATCTCAAAGATAAAGGTGTCTGGCATGGTGTGGGTATAAGAAAGAAATTTCCCTGAGTAGCCCATGAAGTGGTTATTTTTTGACTCTCCATATTCTTCCCCCTTTTTTTTGGGGGGGGGGGGACTAGGTCCCACTATTTTGCCCGGGGAACCGCAGGCTCATGTTGCTTGGGGTACCACAAACTCAAGCACTCCCCAGCCTCAGCTTCCCAGGTAGCTGGGATTACAGGCGCGTGCCACCACGCCCAGCTATTTTTTGAGACTAGGTCTTGTTATGTATGTTGCCCCGGGTGGGTCTCAAACCCACAGACTCAAGTGTTTCCTAGTCTCAGTTGCCTCTAGGCTGCGCTTAAAGGCATGCGCCACTGTGCCTGGCTCTGTTTTTCTTTCTTAGCATCTATCTGTACTATTAGAGCAAACACTTTTTTTCTTAATTTGTTAGGGATTCCTCTGGAACATTGCCAGTTTCTTTTAGTGACGTGAAGGAATGAAATCTACTCTAGAGTGAAAAGCAAGTTTTGTCTGGATATCCTAAAATTAATTGGGTATTGGATCAGGGTCCCTTAGTTACTTACTGAGGCTAAGGTTAATGGCCTTCCAAATATTTATGCTCTTAAGAAAATTATCAGACTTGTGTTGGTATGTCATCATGGAATATATCACCCACTTTGGACTGTTATTTCCAAACATTATGGTCTGTCATAATGTTTGCCTCACGAGCTATAAGACACAATAAGTTTCATATCTACTACTTGTTGTGTTTCTATCAGGAGGATGCTCCTCCCTACCTGATTATCAATTTTAGAAAGTTTCTTTGCTTTATGGGGACCAACTAAGAGATTATGTACCTGATATGGAGAAGTTGGTCAGCGGTATCAGAAGTATGGTATTTATTTTCCTCTGTACTTTTTGTTCTCTCAGCTGCCCATTGACCGAGGTGGCGGTGAAGGAAAGGCCATGTACATTGACACTGAGGGCACCTTTAGGCCAGAACGACTACTCGCAGTGGCTGAGAGGTAAATTATTAGACTCAATAAAATATGGCTACAGCTATCATTGTAGTAATTACTGTGCTCAGTGTGACTAAAGAGTGTCTATTATATTGCTTCATATCCAAAGTTATATGTGCCTGGCACGGTGGCTCGTGCCTGTAAGCTTCAGCCTGTGAAGCAGCCAGGGCTAGGAATTGCGGTTCGATTCCCGCCTGGGGCCTTTAGCGAGACCCAGTTACAAAAAATAGCTGGGCGTGGTGGTGTGCGCCTGTAATCCCAGCTACCTGGGAAGCTGAGGCTGGGGATTGCTTGAGTCTGTGGTACCCCGGGCAACGAGAGCCTGCAGTTCCACGGGCAAAAATAGCAAGACCTAGTCCCAAAGTTATATGTGGTTCAAAAAATTAATCTTTCTCAGTAGAGAAATGCATTCTTCTTCAGTCATAAGTCTTTGAGTTGCTGTCAGACTGGACAAAAAACAAGATCCAACTAGCTGCTGTCTTCCAGAGAAATGTTAGAATCAAAGGCACAAACAGGTTGAAAGTAACAGAATGAAAAGGACTGCATACGAGAACTGAAGTGGCTTTACCAATAGTAGGCATGATAAATATAAAGCAAAAAAATACCAGAGATAACCAGATTAATTCATTGGTTAGCTTATATTCTAAAAGTCACTATTAGGAGATATAAAGAGCATATAAACACAGACTAAACCCAAAAAAATGTGGGTGAGATAAACCAACACAATTGGAGAGCAATATAACAATTCAGTTATAAAAGTTGGGGGCTAGTGTTTCTCAGTTATGGACAGAACATTTATTATATGGCCAGATAAAGAGTCTATACAAACCTACAGCTGCCATCATGCTTAATAGTAGAAATGTGAATGTTTCAAATCCATTCCATAAGATTTTGAAACAAGCCGAAGCATGTCCACTGTCATCATTGTGTTTCGTGATGTGCTAAAGGTCTTAACCAGTGTAGTCAAGCAAGAAATGAAATAAAGGATGATTGAAATGGAAAATATAAAACTATCTTGGTGATGTTTCTTTTTTTTCCTTTTTTTTTTTTTTTTTGAGACTAGGTCTCGCTTTATTTGCCCGTGGAACCTCAGGTTCATGTTGCCCGGGGTACCACAGACTCAAGCAATCCCCAGCCTCAGCTTCCCAGGTAGCTGGGATTACAGGCGCGCCCCACCATGCCTAGCTATTTTTTTGGGATTAGGTCTCGCTATGTGCCCCTGATGGGACTTGAACCTCAATCCCTGGCCCCGGCCGTGGCTACCTAGGCTGCCACCTACAGGCATGCACCACCATGCCTGGCCTTGATGTTTCTTTAGATAGAAAAAGAAATTTTTTTTTTTTTTTTTTTTTTTTTTTAAGAGACTAGCTCTTGCTATATTGCCCAGGGCTGTCTTGAACCTGCAGACTCAAATGATTCCTAACCTGAGCTTCCCAGTAGCTTGGATTATAGGTACATGCCACCACACCCGGCTTAGATGCCAATTCATAAAAATCCATGTATTTCTATATACTAGCAAGAGACACTTCAAAAGTTAAAACAGTTCCACTCACGGTAGGATTCAAAATAATTAGGAATCAGTGTAACAAGCTACTATACTGAGAATTAGAAAACACTGAGAGAAATTAAAGAAAGTACATAGATAAATAATTATGTCCATGAACTGGAAGATACAATGTTATTAAAATGGTAATTCTCCTTCAAGTTAATTTTTAAGCTAAACAATTTATAAGCACAAGTTAATTTATAAGCAGCACAATCCCTATTGAAATTCCAACAAACTTTTGCAGTAATTGACAGGCTGATCATAAAATTGGAAATGCCAAGAGTCCAGAATGGTGAAAATAATCTTAGGGAAGAGGAACGAAATTGGAGGTCTTCATCCTCGTGCACCTTTTTTTAAAAAACAAAAACAAAAAACCAAAACATTTTAAGCTGGGTGTGATGGCACATGCCTGTAATCCCAACTATCTAGGAGGCTGAGGCTAGACATCACTTGAATCTGTGGGTTCGAGACTACCCCAGCCAACATAGAGAGACCTAGTCTCTTAAAAAAAAACATTTCAAAAGAACAGGTTTATCAGGAAAAGGAGAAAGAAAAAGAGACATCTGCATAGTTGCAGATCGGCAGAAGAGCTGCCTGGTCTTTCCAATTTAAAAACAAAGCAAGGCTGGGCATGGTGGTATGTGCCTTTAATCACAACCTACGGAGTGAGGCTGAGACTAGGAATTGCTTGAGTCTGTGGGACCTGCTTGAGACCTACCTGGGGCAACATAGTGAGACCTAGTCTCAAAAAATAGCTGGGCGTGGTGGCACGTGCCTGTAATCCCAGCTACCTGGGAAGCTGAGGCTGGGGATTGCTTGAGTCCGTGGTACCCCAGGCAACAAAGGGAGACCTAGTCTCAAAAAAATTTTTAAAAAAACATAAAGCAACGACAATCAACATGGTATGGAGCTGGTGTAAGGACAGACACATCCTTAGTAGTATTGATAGTTCTATATTTACATGGAAAAAGATAAATTTAAGATACTTGTATATAAAAATTTGCTCAAAATGTGTTAGTCTGGTGTCCGAAAAAATATTAAACATGGATTTAGAATATGACTCAGCAATTCCACTTCTGCATAGCTGCTCAAAGAATTGAAGCAGAGATTCAGAAACTTACAGCAGTGCTCTCTACACAATAGCCAAATGATGGAAATAGCCTAAATGTCCATAAACAGACGAATGGATAAACAAAATGTGGTTTATGCATAAAATGGACTAGTATTCAGTATTGGAAGTGATTCAGTATTGGAATATTCTTTAAGGAGCTGGGCACGTGGTGCAGGCCTGTAAGCCCAGCTACTTGGGAGGTAGAGGCTAGGAATCACTTGACTCTGTGGGTCTGAGACTCTCCCAGGCAACATAGTAAGACCTAGTCTCAAAAAAATAGCTGGGCGTGGTGGCGCATGCCTGTAATCCCAGCTACCTGGGAGGCTGAGGCTAGGGATCACTTGAGTCCACAGGTTCAAGACCACCCAGGCAACTTAGTGAGACCTAGTCTCCTTAAACAAATAAATGAATAAATGAATGAATGATTTGTAGAGCTATTATCCTGGGCAACATAGCAAGACTTAGTCATAAGTCAGTCAATAAATGAATAAATAAGCAAAATTTTTGTAGAGATACTTCCCCATTCAAAGGTGCGCAAATGGGAGACAAACATGAAGTGAGGCTCAGCATCATTAGTCAAGAGGATATGTAAGTTAAAACATCACAATTCCATTACTAGGATGGCTATCATCAAAATTATTATTAACTGCTGCTGCAGCCGGGCATGGTGGTGCATGCTTGTAAGCAACACCTTATTGAGTCTCTGGAGTCTTGGGTTTGGGGTTTGTGTCCCGCCCAGGGCAATACAGTGAGACCTAGTCCCAAAAATTACCTGGGCGTGGTGTCGCGTGCCTGTAATCCCAGCTACCTAGGAAGCTGAGACTGGGGATTGCTTGAGTCCGTGGTACCATGGGCAAAAATAGCAAGACCTAGTCTCAAAAAAAAACAACAAAAAAAAATTAGCTGGGGAGGGTGTGGCAAAACAGGAATGCTAATACATTGCTGGTGAGAATGTAAGACTATGCAGTTGCTTCAGAAAATAGTATGGCAGCTAAACATGCATTGACCATATGACCCTGCAGTTGTACTCTGATTATGTACCAGAAGGTATGAAAACATGTCTACATAGGGATTTATATGTGGATATTGATAGTGGTATAGCTCTGGAAACAACCTAGTTGTCCAACTGGTGAGTGAGTGTTTGCTTTATCCTTGCAATAGAATACTTTTCAATAGTTGAAAGAATGAAATACCAGTACATGTTATAAGGGTGAACCTCAAAAACAACATGGTAGAAGGTAGACACAAATACTTAGGATTCCATTTAAATGGAATTTCCAGAAGGGAACATTTATAGATACAGTTGATTAGTGGTTGCCTGAGGCTCGGAGTCAGAATGGGAAGTAACAACAAATGCACTTGAGATCTTTTTTTGGGTAATGGCAGTGTCTTAAAATTGACTTGAGATGATGATTATACAGTTCCGTAAATTTACTTTTTAAAATACTTAATTTTATGATAAACTTCAGTAAAAAGTTACTCTTAGGAGGATTTTCAAGTTTTATAATTTACCCAAGTTCTTACCCAGTTTACAGTTTGAGAAATCTAAGCAATCCAGTGTATACTGTTTAGAAAGAAAATTAGTTTTGAACACTAATTGTGCCTCATAACCTTTTCTCCCACAATCTCTTTTCTTTTTTTTTGGATTTTGTACTATACATGATTGCATAATTGTTGATCCCCATAAGGCTTACCCCACCCCACCATGCTCCCTCTGGTCTCATTGCCTCCTTTCTTTTTGTTGTTTGTCCTTTAGTCTTTTTGGTCTTCTTTTTTCCTTTATTTCTCAATATCTTCATTGGCCATTCCATATGCCTTTGTCTTGCACCCCTGTTACTTGTTTCCTGGTGGCTGCTCTATTGTTTTCCGCCTCTTTTTGCTGCTTCCTCCCATTATGTTTCGGGTCTTTAGCTTTGGGGACCGGATTCCAGTCTTGTATTTTTGTAGAGCTGTTCCTCCATGGGGACAGTCTTTGGCTGATGGTGGGTCTCCAAGTATCCTTTTTAAGATCTTTGCTGTTAGGCCACTGCCTTTTTTTTTTTTTTTTTTTTTTTTTTTTTTTTTTTTTTTTTTTTTTTTTTTTTTTTTTTTCTTTG
>PVHY01009294.1:0-57134 GCA_004024945.1 Uropsilus gracilis | reverse complement strand
TGTCAGATGGAGCCAATTTATAAAGATTTATTTATCCCGAAGTACATGCATCCTGCTGAGTCTAACTGCCTCATTCTCTAGCAAGCTACATTTCTTCACTGTCTAGCAGGCTGGGTTTCCCATGGGAAATGTTTTAGAACATGTACTTATCCCTGATTCCAGAACTGTTTGAATGCCGCCAGATTGTGATATTATGAAGACCATGAATACAGGTTGGCAGAATCAGGCTGTGTACAATTGATTGGTACAAATGGTTTCAAAATGGGCAATGAGGCTTAAAATTTGAACAGAAACAATAAATTGGTGATGCACATAAGCAAAGGCAACAAAACACCACGTAAACCATATTGAGAACAGCTTACAGAAATCTCTCTATTAAACACTGAATTTTTGTATTAGTGATAATTTACTTTGAACCTTTTAAATACTCTAAAAAATGCATGGGGAGACCCATCATTTAGTTTATTTTGAGCCCAAACTGGTAAATGCACAAGAAACTAGTAGACCCTGAGTACAGGACCGGAGGATAAAAGCTAAGGGAGAGGAGACTGGAGACAGAGAAGCTAGTCCATAGAGCTATCTGGCACAGGGCTGAGGCTAGAAAGAGTGGTATAAACAAGGATAAGGGACCTAGGAAAGAGGGAAATGTCACATAAAGAAAGGGACAGTAGCTCAACATGGTTTTGCTAAGAGTTGATCTTAACCACAAAAAAATAATCCTTCAAAGCATTAGCCACTTCTTTCCTCTGACACATAGGAAAAGTTTCCAACACACGTTTTCAACATTCTTCTGATACTATAATTATGGATTTATGTAAAGAGCACTCCCTGCCCGTTTAACCTCCTATGTTGCCTTATTTTCCTTTCATTTATCCTGCTAATGTTTATGGCATTGTTATTTGCAAGTCAAAACATTCTGACTTCATAAAAAAAGATATAGAGTCAGAAACCAATTTTCATGCCAAATAGCAAAATATAGTTGAAAAACTTCTTTTGTGTACATATGACATGAATAAAATTATTTCTCTGGAAGACCTCTGAGTTAAGTTCAGCTTTCATTCATAACAACTGGACTGTTTATTGTACACCAAAACAATTTCTTCTATTCATCCTTTGTTATAGATTTAACCTAGGTTAAACTTCAAAAAAAGTTTCAGTATATTATCTACCAATCAAACGTATTTTATCAGTGATAGCTATCAATTCAATTTTATAGCATGTATAAGAACTTAATTTTATAGCATGTATAAGAACTTCCTAATTCTGAGATTTTAATAGATAAAAAGGCACTAAGACTTATTGATTAAGGATCAGACATCATGCTGAGGGCTTCTAAGGCTTGTTTCACAATATAATATTTATTTTCCTATCTTTCAAAAAATTACTCTAATATCACAAACAGAACATGACACACTTGACATTACTTCTTATTTCTTTTGTTCAAACAGAGTAAGGGGGAAAAGGCATAGAGAATATTGTTCTTGTACCTCACTATTAATTACTCTTTTGTCAATTTTTATTGATTTATCATGTATTTGAATAATTTTATAGTTTTGAGAATACAGCTTCAAAACTCAACACAGTCACATGATCTACTTCCCATCAACAAAGTTCCCATGCCATCCTACAATTACAAATCTTATCTGTCCCCACTTTTTTCAGAAATCATTTTTAACATATTGGTCTTGTGAGATGTTTAAGATTACATTTTAAACATTTTATTACTTTAAATAAAATATAATCCATGATCATTATGTAAATGTCAGAAAATGTACATAGATGCTACCACAGGGGTCTATATGGTAGGGGATCGAGAGGGGAAGGGAGTAGTTCGGGAGTTCATGGTAGAGGATTATAGGGGTTCTGGTGGTGGGTGTTTACATACATCTCAGGAAGCAAGAATGTATACTCCTAAATCACATGCAGTGTTGTAAACCGATGTTATAACACTAAAAATAATAAAATCTAAAGAAAGCCTGAATGAGATTTATATATAGATTTAGATATAGACAGGTATAAATAGGCCTTGGTATTTTACACACACACATATATGTATTCATATGTATATACATATATGTGTATGTTTGTCATCTATCTATCATCTCTATCCATTCATCATGTTTAGAAGCAAGAAGATCTATACCACATTCTTTAATATTATCTTTTTTAGATCCCTTAGTTTATAAGACATTATATCTATTGTCAGAGACCTATCATCCTCTTCATCAGGATATTAATTATTTTTTGACTACATGATGAATTGGTTCAGTTGCTAAAAGCATTGCCTCATAATTCTGACCTCCATATATCACCCAAACAAGATTCTCTTCTTTTTTATGAATCATAAACTTTCTTTCTTTTGATTTCTTACATATATAGCTGACTAGTAGATGAAATATTCAAATTATGTCTGAAAACTTCAACCCCAAGGGACATCGATTCCCTAGACAACTATCATAGGGTATCCCAAAGTCCGTCAGTCCTATTATAAGTCAATAGGAACCTGATAACCTCAGTGTCCATCACCCCAATTCATTTCTCTGATCCAACTTCATCAGAGTTGTGCTTGATGTTCTAGTTCCATGGAGTATCCCAGAACTGCCGTGATTATTCATGCAAAAATCCAGAAAATACTATTCACCTTTACAGTAATGGAGATGTGGAGATTAAAAAGACCTGGTTTCTGTCTTCAAGGAGCTACTGCACAAAACTGGGTAGACATTAATATCAGTACAGAGAGGCCTACCCAGGATTTGAAAGCATATATTAAGTACTCTTTGATAAAAATTGCCAACACCTTAGGCAAATGTACATGGACTGTTACAAAGTCAATTCAAGTCCAGTCCTTTCCAGTCTATTTAACTAATTTTGAATTTAAGCCAAAATCACCATTCTAGACTCTGCTAAAAGTTTTTCTGGCTTGTGCACAGGCTCAGAATTAGGGACAGTTGATTTCTAATGATGTCTTGGAGTTTGGCCTACAGGGAACCCCACAGTCTCAAAGCTTCCTGTTTCCAAGGATTTCTAGCTCATCATCTACTGCAGTTTCTTAGAATATATGTGAGGAGTTGAGATGGTACCAGTTACAACTGATTGTGAGCATAATGTTTTTAATTCTTTTGTGGTTGGGGCATCAAAGTGTTTTGTTTTTCATTCTAACCCTCAATATTTTTGAACAACTGTAACAAAAAGGATCTTTGTCAGCTCCTATATCTTTGATATCATTTAATTAGCATTAGGAAATGAGACAGGTTTCAGAGCATTTCACATATAAGTACAACTTACTAGTACTAAATAACATTTTTATTGCCTTTCTTTGGTTGTTTATTCCTACATTTGAAAATAGTGTTGTTTTTCCATTAAAGTGTTGCTATTAATTTACCTTTTAAAATTTTATTTCAATTTTAAATGTGGATATATTCTTATAATGGGATCCTATCCAGTGACAAAAACAGAATAAATACCTAATATATGAAGACATAGTGATGAGCATATTACATTGTATGAAAGAAACCAGATATACCAGAAAAATATTGTATGGTTATGTTCATGGAAAATTCTGTAAGCAGCAAAAATATTTTACAGTGAAGAAAAAAATATCATGCTTAACAACGGGAAGTAGGAAAAGGGGTATGAGAGTACTTTCTAGGGGGATAAAAATATTCTGTATATTTACTGAGTAGTTCTTAAATAGACACATAAATCTGACAAAGCTCATGTAGCTATATTTGAAATCCATGCATTTTAGATACATTTTAACTCAAAAACTAGAAAGGGGGAGTGGTAGAAAGGGGAAAAGAGAGTGAAGGGGGAAGGAATGAGGTGGGAGGGAGAGGAAATTAATTGGTTTTGGGTAAAAGAAATAGATATACTGTATTGTTACATCACTTTACTAAGATTAAGAACTACCATTCTTGAAATCTCCTTCTCGGAGCATTCCCTGTGCAATTCAGAAGGCAGTGTCAAGCAGAAGTCATCATTTTCAGAGATGCTTGTAGTTAAATATATGCCTGTTCATCACAGCATGCCATTTGGGAGCAGGTTGTCCTTGCTCTCTGTGGCTCCATATCTGGCTACTCTTTTTGACCCTGTTGATCACTACTTGGCTCAGATCTGCCCTGAGAATTAGTTCTTTAGCCACAGAGCTGGTAACTCTTTCCATATACTCTCAACAGACTTCTTTTTGGCTCTTTCATTTCAAAGGTGAATGTATTTGACTTCTCAGATGTTCTCTCATGTTGCCAGATAAAATAACAGACACATAGCTAAATTTATATTTAAGTTGAACAAGGGCAAAAATAGTATATCTCACATATTGTGTAATATATCCTATACCAAAAAGTAAACATGTTGTTTATCTGAGATTCTAATTTAGCTGGATGTTCTGGTTTTAATTGCAAAGTCATTCTACCTCATCTTGCAAGTTCTCACTAGATCCCTATAACTGATTCTCTCTGATGGGTGCCCAGCCCTCCCTATTTTAGACCTTCAGCTCCCCAATTGTTGCACATCAGTGTAAGGCTTAATTACAATGATTTACTATTCTCGTTAATAGCATAGATTTTTTAGTCACATATGCTTATTGTGGCTCTGTTTTCCTGACTGAAGTCTGATTGATACAGAGGTTTAATTTAAAGGGAAAATTGAATTACATGCATATTTATAATAAAGCTAGGACCAAATTCTAGCAAATGTTTTAACTGCTCTGAAACTGCACACTTCACTCCCTCTGCCATTGTAGAGCACAGGATAGGTCCTCCCTCTAGAGGACAGGTGGACATTCTGTTGGCATGCTATAGCTCAACTTCAAGTTTTCTCATGTATAAGCAGGTGATAATCCATTTTGATAAAACCCACATGAAGCAACCTATGATTGTCATAGAAAAATTATACATTTTAAAGTCTAACAAATTTGAAAGCAAGTCACTTCTAGCTAAATGATATTGGGCATATTATATTAGATAATTTTGATTTGCCAGTTTGTATTGTAGCCTTAATAGACCTTATTTTGCTTATTTATTATGATGATGGGTTCACCTCTGTATAATACTCCTAACAGTGACAGCTATAGAGTAGTTTTTTTTCAGAGTGTTTTATCTTGGTGGGAGGACAGATGCTACTAAAATATTTAATTTTCATAATCAGAAGCATGCACAAGTGTTACATAGTCACTTTTTCAGCCCTCTGGCTCCTGGGAAATATATTCCAATTGCTGAAGTCTTTCATTTAGTTATAAACTTGAAATGCCCTTTCCTCTTAAAAAGCAGGCAACTCTGGCGTTTACTTTAGGTCTTAATACCTTTGGGCTACATATATATGAGTCATATTTGATTTTGCTGACATGCTTACATTTTCAGGATCATAGAAACTGGTTGTTTCAGATGATTTCAGTTAGTGGTATTTTGTTTAAATTCCCAAAGGAGTGGGAGAACCTTTACAAAAACCCAAATTTTTATTTGTGTTTTAACTCTGGCAGAAGGAAGAAAACCAAGTCTGGAAATAATAAAAATTTAGGGCTGATATCATGTCAAAATAAGGAATAGATGAGTCAGAAGAGAATATAAAAGGTTGAACTGGTTAGATATTTGATTATGTCAAGTAATTTTTATTTTTAATTCAGATGATGGAATTATGTTTATGTTAAAGACTCCTTATCTTTCAGAAATTAAAAGGAAAACAGGAAGGTTGAAAATAACTCCTTGATCTCATGATATGAGAATATCTTATCCAGAGAAAGGTGACCCTGGACAATCAAAGACACTAAGATCCTTCGTTTCCTCTTGGGTACTAGGGAGGAGAATTCTGGGTAGAAGCAGAAATTGAATGATTGTAAAACACAACTGATGACAGGAACAAGCTTAAAATAAGGAGAGACCTCAGTTTTTGAAAATATTTAAATGATTCCTTTCTCAATCTTTCCTTTTCTCCTCTGAGTAATCACCCTCTCTTCAGTCACATTATGAGTACTCGTTCATCCTTGCTTCTTAACCCTCAACTTGTAGTTACATTTTACTGTCCCTATCCCAATAGCTAAAAATGTCTGGATAATGGCCATTCCTCAATAAAATTAATAATGATAACAATAATTAAAGTCCAAGTGCTGCACTGAGCATATAAGATCTCATGCATATCTCAAAATAATTATTTAAGGGAAGAACTGCATTTTCCCTTTTTACATTTAAGAAAACAGTCACATATTGATCAATTTACACAATTATTTAAGTTTTTAATTAATTGATTTTTTTCCCAATTCATTTGACAAACACTTATGTAGTTCTTACTGCTTCTCAGGCACTTTTAATTGTTGTTACTTTAGTGATAAAGTCATTAACAAAACACAACATGTCCCTACTTTCCTGGATTTTGAAATGTCAGGACAGACTGAGCAGAGGGGGAAAAAGAGCAAGAGAAAATAAATTTTGTAGATGATAGAATTTCAATATTTTAAGTCCTATTTCCACAGTCTATTTCTTTATATAACCATAAAGAAAAGTCCAAGGAATGTATGACTAGCAACCCATATAAACAGTCCAAGTTAATGATCACAATCCATCATAAAAAAACATCTCAAAGAAGTTATTCCTTCTTGTAGATTAACAAATGGTTTTCATTCATGTATCTTTTTTTGATTATGCTGCGCAAAACAGTCACAAATTTTGAAAGACATCCAAATAAATGAAAGAAATAGTCACCTAAGCAACCAGGGCCACCATGGTAACAACTATAGAGCCAATCAGAGCTTTAGCTCCTCACAAACACAAACAGGTAGACTCATCCTCCTTGATTAATCTTGTGTTTCCAGAATAATGTCACTGTTGGTTTTTAAAAAGATAAAATTATGTGAACATTTATAGTAAGCATAAGAAAAAAAAAACCACAAACCAAGAATTTGGGTGCCCAAGTTTATTTGGGAGGTGATCCAGAAAACACAATGAGCAGTTGGGGGAGTGAGTCAGAGAAGGAAGAAGGGGAGTCAGAAAGTATGTATTCATGACTATGTGTCATGAACTGTGACTAAGTCTCATTGGGAAACCATGTCGATCACATGTCAGAATTTCAGGACCCAAAGATCTTTGGGCTGGTTATATTACCACCTGACTTTAATAACTCACCATTTAAGAATCTCTACTTCCCAAGAACTTCTTGTCTGCTCTACTCACAGGGTCTAATTAATCCCCATACAGGCACAAAAGCTTAATGGGAAGCATTGGGTGTAAAAGAGCACTTTCCACTGGAGCTGCAGTTGAGCACCAGGTTGTTCTAATTGGATATAGAATGGCACCAGCTTCCTCTGTTGTCAAATGAGAAAGACACAGTTACCTACATGTCTCAGGGAGGCACATTAATAGACCTGCAAACTACTCTCCAGTCACTACTATACTTTCATAAGTCAAAAGATTTTCTATTATGGGACTCACAGTGGAATTACATCTTTGGTCCATGAATGCCAAGTTCCCAAAACAAATAAAAATCCTCAATAGGACATTATTCCTCAAAATTCACTTGCTTTTTAATGGTAAGACAGCATAGAGCTTTGCTAAAGATACTCTATAACCAATACCTTTTCTCAATGTACAGGCTTCAACCCTCCATGCAGTGTAAACTAATTTTTGTTCAGCAGGATATAGTCTATGACTTGAAAAGTTGTCTTGAGGTAGAATGAACATATTTCTATATGATAAAATTAAAGTTAAATATGTACATTTATGTAGCTATATCCTGAATAAATTTTTCAAAGGTAGTAACTTTTATCATCTTGTAAAACTAATATATTGCAATTTTCCTCCATTCATGGCATAGGAAAAGTTCCAGTGACAATCCAGTATAATCAGTCAACAAACTTGAATTTTTTTGTGAAAAGTTTCCTATAGAATAGCAAGAATAAAGCAGTATGAAAGTAAGGTTCACTTTCAAGTCATTATTAAAGACTATAATTAATTCTCAGGGTTTCATAAAGAAAAAATATATACTTTCTCCTGAAAATTAGAAAATTACCCCATTGTATATATAATTAATAAGTGATTTAGCTCATTTTCATAAATTACCCATATAATGCACATTTGAAATAATTATCATTGTCTGACTAGAACTGCGCATTTTCCTTCCTGTTCACTGGTAATTCAGCACACTGCTTAATTATAAAGGCATTTTTCTTTCCTTTTGTGTTTGCGTGTGTTTTTTTTTTTTTTCCCACCTTATCCTTGCCAGCTTCATTATTTGGCTTTCATTTCTTTGAAGGCAATTATTACGAATACAGACTAAGAGCTACAGCATAGTTCCTATCACTCTATGTTAGCCAAGGTTGTTCTCTCAAGATAATTAATGTAGAATGATGTCTATTGATAACTCAACAAGGATTTTCTCCTGTCCCTTGATAACCTTTTACCCAAGCTTAATTAAGAAGATGCTATTGATGTAACTTATTGCTATATAATAGAACCCTGTTTGACCCTGACATCTACAGTAAAGTCTGAATTGGGATAAGAGTCCCTCTTCTAACCCCAGCAGGTAGGACTACTATAGTCACCTACCTTTAAACTTGGATTAGTCATCTAAATATGAGTTTTGGAGTTCATTTCCTCTGACATTGATCAGTGACTGCGACGATGCCCTGCATCAGTGGTGAGCTGCTGATATTGGTAAAATAAGAATGCTGGATGGTCCCAGGGTTTTGTGTTCACCAGACTATTACTAGAATATAGTCCTGGCAGGGTTTCCTACTTCCTAAACCCCTGCAACCGCTGATCACAATTCTGAGGATTTCTTATCATTTCTATGACATACCAAATAACCTTCTGGTGATTTACTTTTGCACTTACACCAATTCTAGTTATTTATTTTAATTATAAACTAATGCTCCAACTGACACCTTCATTTTTTATGATATGAATAATGACATTTTTCCAAGAATGTAAAGATGATCTCAGTTTTCAGAGTCTTCATACTCATTCTTGCATTTTTTTCCAGTTTTCTAAAGATGTAATGGCTATACAAACAACGTACATATTTAATGCATACTACCTGATGAATTTGCATTTCCCTGATGATTAGTGATACTGAATATCTTTTGGTGTACCTGTTGGTCATCTGTATACCCTCATTATGCCACCATATCATCAAGATAATAAATATACTCATCACTCATACTTTCCTTTGTCTTTTGCCCTCTTTTTGGCATGATAAAAACATTTAATATGAGGTCTGTTCTAACAAAATTTTAAATACATAGTGATAATGTTTCTATAAGTAGCATTTTGTACAGAAGATC
Source organism: Uropsilus gracilis (assembly GCA_004024945.1). Taxonomy (NCBI): domain Eukaryota; kingdom Metazoa; phylum Chordata; class Mammalia; order Eulipotyphla; family Talpidae; genus Uropsilus; species Uropsilus gracilis. Next base: position 47,866 of record PVHY01009294.1, on the reverse strand, counting down.
TCTGGAACTTATTCATTGTTTATAATTGTAACTTTATACTCATTGACATATAGTTATACACATCAGGATTATAAGTAGTTTGTTTTTCATAAAATATTTGAATTATATAAAGAAGCATGGAAACTTAAATGAAAGTAGTGTCATTAGCCCAGAGAAAGGAAAGAGCTAGAGAGGCACCGAGGTATCTCAATTCCTCTCAGTGTACACAGCATTGCTTAGTTTCCATGGTCTTGTTGAATAATTTATTTTAGTAAGTTAAGCAACAGATCTGTATTAATTTTTTTTTTTAATTTTAAGAGACTAGGTCTCACTATGTTGCCTGGGGTAATGCTGAACCTGCAGGCTTAAGTGATCCCTAGCCTCAGCCTCCCAGGTAGTTAGGATTATAGGTGCACACCACCACACCCAGCTAAAGATCTGTATTGCTAACTTTAGACCAGGCACCAAGTATTTAGTGATATACTGGACACACATATATCCATTCTCTATGATCTTACATTATCAAGAGGGTCAAAGAAATAGGCAAACAAATGAACAGAGTATGAATGGCGGTGAGTGTGGGGAAAGAAACAAAGGAAGTAAGGTTGACTTTAAAGGAAGATGTTTCATAATAATCATCAAAAAGGCCACACCAGAAGTTGAAATTATTGGCAACCCTATATGTTTTCTATAATTGTTGATAAAAAAAGAAGCAGATGGATAGGAATGAAGAAGAGAAGGAAAAGGGTAGAATGAAGAAGGAAAAGGAGGAAATAAATATTTACTAGAGATTTCCCACTGTGCAAAGACCTTTATTTCATGCCACTGTTGTCATTCTAAAGGGATTTGAATGTATTCTATTCCACAGCCAGGAAAATTTTAAAATCTTACACCTGTCTCAGGGACAGTTCAGAGAAAATTGCTAGACATGAAATTACTATATTTAAATGGCTATTAGTGCTCTTGAAGTTTTAATTAGCCTGAGTGGTACTCAAAGTCATGCAGCCAGGAAGGAAGATGGGGAGGGAGAGGGATAGGTTATGCAGATGTTTCAAGAATACATACTTCCATAAAAATATTATGCAGAGCTCAGTATGAAGCAGGTGTTTAGTTTATACTTATTAAATAAATGTATACAAATTAACATATAATTTTCTATATAAATAGTATCTCCAACAAACATATTGACTATCCCCCACAGGTAATCCTTTCCTCTATATTATTTTTTTTGATTGAAGGAAAACTGTATGATTGAAAGTGAAAACCAATTATTTGAGACTAAATATATAAGCCCTGGGATTGCAAAAAGAGTGTATTAGGAGGACTAAATAAAAATTTTAATGAATAAGAAATGTCCATAAAATCGTTCCTTTAGTGTTAAAAAATCCAAACATAGTGGTTTGGGGAAATGAAGATAATATTATTTAATTTATTGGGTATCATGCCTTATGCAACCCATTCCAATTTAGTTACATCTGCAAAATCATTGCAATAAAGTTGCCTACTAATACAGATGAAATTTGTGTTTCAGGAGTGTACTTTGGGCAGACAATAACAGTGTATTCTAGAAGTCAGTGAGCACACATATAACTAGTAGACACTGAATAGTAGGCAATCTTCCGATGTGGTCCCCAATTGAATCATAAAAGTTCTCATAAAAGGAACTGCAGTTTCTTGCTTGCCTTTGTGTGTTCCCTTTTTTGGTTAATTTGATTTGGCAGAGCATAATTAAGAGAATACAAAGGAATGATGCTGAGCGACTTGAGATTGGGTTATATCAAGGTTTGCAGCTTGTACTAGAATTTCTTAAGATGTATCTTCAGTACAAAATCAGTGTCTTGATATAATTTTAACCACTGTAAGACTTCCAAGATCTGCGGAGGTCACTAGGAGAGAGAAAAATGAAAGTTTCATCAGACCCAAGTAGTCTACCCATTTCTATTTAGGCACCAGACATAAAGACAGACAATTTCTTGTTTGCTTGTTTGTTTGCTTGCTTGCTTTTCCAGCTCTAGTACACACTACAGAGAAGAACTGAAAAGTATATCTGGCAATGAAAACTGAGACCCTAGTTACATAGCTCCAACCAAGCCTACTTGGTACTCTGATCATCTTGGCTACTCCAGGTGAGGTCTACATTTCACAGAGCAGGAGTCATCCCACACTGCCATGACACACCACCTGACCCACAGGATGAGGACACATAGTAAATGGTAGCACTTTAAACCCACTAATGATCTGGGATAGTTTGTTACTCGATAATTTGATGCTAGAAATAATTTTTTGTTGTTGTTATGAGAAAAATGTAAAGACTTTGAATTTGGGGACCATATATTGGGTACCAGCATGAAGGAACACTTGTAGACCATTTATGAGAATGAGACAATACTAGAAAAGAGTTATTGGAGCCTAGCTACCATGTAAACTGTGTTATATGTAATGATTGAAAATTTGGATAGAAAGTTTAACAAAACTACTGAGTGAGGTATTGTAATGTGGTAACCTTTGTATATGTCCACAATTCTTTGACCCACATCCTTTAAGAGGTAGAAGTTAATTTTTCTCCATGACTGTTTTTTAACATAGTGAATTGCCTCTAATAAAAGAAAATGGAAGATATGAATTCAGACATTAGATCATAAGAGGAACGATAGCTTCTCCTGATTTTAGATCACTTATGTACTCTGGAGGAAGACATCTCTGGTGCTGGAGGGATTCTCAGATTGTACAGTGATTTTGAGAACTTTCATCAGCAGTCATACCAGATGGAGGTATTTTGCCAATAGCTGTCTGGGTGAGCTTATTCTTCTGCTCTTGTCTTACTGGCAACCTCCATAGGCATCTTGACTACAGTCTCAAGAGAGACACTGAACCAGAATCATTTATCTATAGCACTTTGAGATTCCTGATCCTCTGAAAGTATGTGAGAAGATAAACACTGCCTCATTTTGTCCTAAGATTCTAGCTTTAAGGGGTTGTTTGTTTGTGTTTGTTTTTTGCACAACAGTGAATGATAAATAAGGAAATATAAAAAGGTGCCCATTGACTAGAAAATTGTTTGGCAGATGTTAAGGCAGAATGCTGAAAGGTTCCCCTTGCTTCATTTAGTCTTATATAATAAAATATGACTATTGAGAGATGAAATGAAGAAGGAACTTGTCAATTTCTAATCTGATTTTGCAAGTATAAAGATATATGAATATTTAGTACTTTAGTGAAAGATTCTCAGTGTAAAGAAGATCCTCAGTGTAAGGATAAATTCAGCACCCTGCCAGTAAAATATGACCTCAGTGCCTTAATGGGATGGCATTGCTAGGGAAAGGGGAGGTATATTTTGCATGTAGAGGGGATGTGGGTTGTGGCTAGAGAGCTGACTGTGAAAGACTGAGTGTTCCAAAGATGGCTACAATTTTTCTCCAAAGCCACATGTTTCTTCTGAAATGTGACTGCCCTGATTCCAAATCAACAAGTGACATTTATATATTCACTTACTGGAATCTGTGACTATAGTGACAATACAAGCACAGTTGAAATAAGGCTGAAGTGGTCCTGAGTATAGCCAGTGGCTGACTAGGTCATGTTTTGGGAAGCCACAACCCGTGTGAGAATGTGATTACCCTGAAACTACCATGTTATAGGAAATAGAAGCTCCAAAGAGAGGCCCTACAGACTTACACATCATTCAGACAGAGACACAGAGGTTCAGAATGACTGAGATACCAACCATGTAAGTGAAGAATCTTGGAAGTGGATGCTCAGCTCCCAACACATATGAGTCCATCTCTATTTCCAAATCAAATATCTATCTATCTATCTATCTATCTATCTATCTATCTATCTATCTATCTATCTCTCTCTCTCTCTATCTATCTATCTGGATCTATACCTATTTATATATAATATTTATATATTTTAAAAGTGAATACTTTAATGTACTAAAGTTGGAATCATTTTTTTAAATATATATAGCAGCAGTAATCACACAAGGTATGTGAATACTGCTCGTTATGGGAGCTCAAAATAAACCTAGCAACTTGATTTCAGTAAATAAAATACAGAAGTAATGAGTGGCACTTTGGACTTAGGTTATAAAAGGGCTGTGACTTTCATATTGGCATATTCTCTCTATTTCTCTCTCTCTCTTTCTCATGAAAGAAGCTGATTGCCATAATATGAGGCTGCCAGGAGAACAGGAAAACCAACCATCAAGTCAAGATGACACTCAGCCAGTCTGCAAAGTAGCTCAGCTAGCAAAGAAATGAGGCCTTGCAGACCACCACATGAGTGAGCTGAGAAAATCTGAGATTGGCCAAGAGTCACCTTGGTGAGGGCAAAAATAGTTCCTCTCTAGTTTGAACCTTGAGAAAACTGCACCTCCAGGAGCAGTTTGAATGAAGTCTCTGGGGATACCTTAAACGTTATTATTTTCAGTTTACCAACCCAAAGAATCTATGGAATAGTATATGAAATAGTAAATGTTTGTTGTTTCAGCCACTAAATCTGGGATAATTTGTTACTCTTCAAAAGGTAACTAATACAATCTTCTCTTAGACTATTTTTTTCTGTTGTGAAGCCAATTCTTGAACTGTTTCCACTTTTATTTTAATGTATATTTTTCTCTCCCTCTTTTAAAAGTTTTCATCTTTTTTCTCTTTTTATCCACAGCTTTTCTATATGACAGATACGATTTTTTTTTTGCATTTATTCTACTTGAGGTACTTAGTTATTCTTTAATTATTGTTTTCATAATTCTCTAATGACTTAGAAAGTTGCAGCTATTATTTCCTTGACACTACTTTATTCTTCTCTTTCTGAAACTCCAATTACATATTTTTATTCAGTTATTTTTTCAGTGTTATATCCTATCTCCCATTTATTAATACCATATTCAAGTGTTTGTAATCTGCTATGAAACTATCCATTGAATGCTTAATTTTGTGTTTTCCAGTGCCCCTATTTCCACTTTCTTAAATACTGTTTCTTTTTAGAAGTTCTCACATGATTATTTGAAAATATTCGTGATATTTATGATATGGTCATTGTATAACTCCATTATCTAAAATCCAGGAATTTAAAAAAAAACCAAAACATAATTCTATTATCTGAATCTTTTGTATGCCTGCTTCTAGTATATGTACTTATTTTTTTAATTATGTTTTCTTTTTTTCCACATGCCTTATTATTTTAGGTTTAATAATATAAGCTGTATGTAATTAAGTCTAATATTATGTTCTCTTCCTCCAAAGGATATACATATAAGGAAACTAACATCCTTCCATGAATTTAATCTAATTATAGACAGCAAGATGATTTGAAGTTGAACTTCATTATTCTCTGAGAGCCAGAGTATGTATACTTCACTCTTACTCCTAGACTGTAACTTTTATTTTGGATGTTTACAGGCACTTGTTAGTTGGAAGTCTCTGGACTGTGATTTTGTCACTGCTAGTTCCTTGGAATTGTCAAAAGTTCTGCTCACCTATTTAATTTCTCACTTCCCTTTTGGAATAGATCTTCTTTATATTATTTTTTTCCTTATTCAATGCCATGCTAATTTTCCATTACATTCAAGCAGATTTCCATCAAAATATTTGGGGTGACTTTTTTATCTTTTAGGTGAAAGTTTGGTTCACTATTTCCTATTTCACTATATCTGCAAATGTCTTCTCACACAGAATTTTTGTCTCTCAAGTGAGAGCTAATGTATTTACATTGGAAGGGAGCAGAACATTTAGGAGAAAAAAACAAAATGTGGCAGGGAGGTGGGAAACGGTCTCAGGAAATAATCCCCTTAGTAAAGAAGAGTTGATATATTCATTTCATCTTTATATTTATCTTTTTATCTCTTGTGTTATATCACCATCTTTATTAAAATTTTGTTGAATTAGGAAAATTCTAGCCTTGCATGTGTAAAAGAAGTACATGAAAATATCTGTATATAATCTCTTCAAATTTTCTTTGATTCTTAAGCTGCTCTAAAAATGTTTTTAATAAAACAATAATAATGCTCAAGTAGATAAGTCTATCATACTACATTTGTTGAAAAGAAGAGGTAGATCCTCTTTCTTTGTGGTACAAAGTTGGCAAAGTTAAGAAGTAACTAGCTATGAGAAGATGGATTTGTGATTACACTTCTCTGTCTACATATATAAAGAGGTATTAAATCAGAAACATGGTTGTATTGAAGATTCAGGCTTTTTGAGATACTAAATGCTGGAAGCAAGGACATACTACTCAGAGTCACTGTCTTTTTGCTTGCTTCTCCAGGTGAGGATTGTCACCTTAATAAGTATGATTGAAGCAACAGGGGTTCAAAAATTTGTAAATATTCCCTTAAAAAAGCATCAAACTGATTGTGTATAAATTCTTCATGAATAATGCCTCAGTCAATGATGGACTTTTAAACTAACAAGAAATAGAACCTCTTTGTAATTCAAAGGTCTCCATTTTACCAAATCCCATCATCAATTCTCAGTCTTTTTCTTCTTATCAATGTTTGTGAAATTAGGCCTCAGTTTCACTTAATTTATATTACATCTCATTTTCTTCATTTTGATTCTCTAATTACTCTATCTGAATCTCAGTTCCTGATTTGTAATTTTCTGCTGCTATGGCTCTGTGTTGATTATAGTCCTCTGTTTCCTCCATTTGTTTTTTCTCCTCATGTAAATTAATTCTCTCTCATGGTTTTAGCTATCTTATCAACAGAGAACTCCTATATCTTTTAACCTTCTACCCTGCAACTCAAATTTATGTTGTTCTTAGTATGTAAAAAGATCACCTCAAACATAAATAGCCAAAGTATGATTATGTCTTTACATACATCCTTAACTTGCCACAGTTTTTTCTTTCCCATATGTACTCTATCTTCATAATTGTCTGCCCTAACCACTTAATTGATTGAGCACAGAAAACATCATTGATTTTTTAAATGTTTAATATCCTAAATCCTGTTCCTTTGTCACATTACCATGTTCATTTCCTTATATTTTAACTGAGTCTAACACACCCTAAAAAATCTTATCATTTTGACTGCTGCTACCTGAATCAAGACTTCATCATCAGTTTTCTTGAGTAAAATATCATTAGTGAACTCCCTACTCCTTTACTTTAATCTCTATATAACTTCTGGATGAACTTTTTTGAAATGATTATTTACAGAAATCAATGATATCTGAAATTGTTTGTATAACTTTAACAGAGTTCATTCAGATATAGAAAAATTCAGATTCTTTTCTATAACTGAAAAACCCTATATAATTTGCCAACCATGTAACTCTGACATAATTTCACATTTTTTCTAACTTAATGTTAGTTACCTTGACAGTAATTTGTGTTTTAAAACAGTATGTTTTTCTTTGTGATTGTTTGCACTTATTGTTCTTTTACCTACTATACTTCTGTAGATTTTTGCATTATTAGTCTCTTCTTTTCTCATTGTTCAGTCTTATTTCACATCTAAAATACTCAACATGCACTCAGTAATAGGGTGTTGATAAGGAAGGAGACAAAGGGAAAATTCTGAGTGGTTAGAAAAGAGTCACATATTGATTTACATTGAAAAGATGAAAAATACATCCAAAATGATGGAATGATGCCAATGACAGAGTGATGAACAATTTTATTTTCTTATCTTGTGTGTACTTCACTACCTTATTAAAAAAGCAAACAATTGGAACTTCAGAAGTCTCCCATGATCTTCTCTTAAAAGATTCTCTGTCCCATTACTCAACTTTATGTCTTTCACAGAAATTAACCTTTCTGGAAATAATTTAATCTATATGAATATTTCTTCCCCAGGTAAGATGTGAAGAATATAAGTTTTGCTTATCTTTTTTCAACATTGCATTTCTGGAAACTTAAGCAGTACTTGTGTTATAAAGGAGCAAAACAAATCTTTGTTTCACTGAATTAAAGAGAAAGCATATTTTGCTCATTGTCCCACTATATAATATGCATAATACACCCAATCACCTGTTTAGATGCTTAATTAGTGGGCACAATCAACTAATTCACTCCACTTCCAAAAGAAGAAAAAAAGAAAATGCTACATGACACATACCAGGAGAACTACATAGTATTTCTTTCTTAGAATTTTATTCTCCCTTTTCTCAGTTTTACTGATTGAAATTATACTCCTTTTCTTCTGATAATTCTTATTTTGAAGACTTTCACAAGCTCCTACTGTCTCAAACAGATAGTATCTTTCCTTCTTTTCATTCAGGAATTTTTTTTTCATTCTGTCTGTATTAAAGACATTTGGACCTTAAATGCTTTTATGGGGGAAAAGAGCCTTAACAGTATAAAATAACTATGTTGATATTTTATACCTCTAGTTTGTCTTAGGGTTGTACACATCCTTAATAAACATTTTAGTCAAATTTATTCTAAAATACCTCAGAAAGATTAGTGAGCGGTAAACCATTTGTGATTAGGAGACAGTAAATTGATTAGTATGAAGAAGAGGACTAAAGAGATCATTAGTGCAAAATCCTCCTGACTTACTTCCCCATCTATTATTTAAACTTTTTGCATGAATCCTCCATGCTAGAACTACTAAATACACAAACCTGATCAGATTCTTTTGCTTAAAGCACTTCAGTGGATAAACCCTACCTTCACAATCAAACCCTACCTTCTTAAACTGCCATGCAAGAATAGGTTTCTGCAGCCTCTTTTTTATATCACCAACACCTTACTACTCATGTATAGCCCCAGAGTATGTCGTGCACACTTTATGGCTATAGAATGTTGAGTAGGCTGAGTTATTTCCCTCTATCTCATTGGATCATTTATTTTATCCTTGAGGTGATAATTCAAGTGCTACCAATTCAGGAAAACTCTCCCTGACTTTTCTTAATTTATTCAGGTTCTACTCTGCTGTGTTGAAACAGTTTAGGGCAAAATCCTATCACTGATTTACCTTCTAAAATTGTTTGATTTTTTTTTCAAATCTGACTAAATTTGTCAGAAAATATTCTGTCTTGTTCACCTCTATGTGCCTGATACCTGAGAGAGCTTGGAATTTGGTTTAGCATTTAAAAACCCTTCTACTGGTCCAGTCTCAAAAGCATGGGACAGCAATCCAGACCCCAGGTGGGGCGGGGCACACTCAGCAGCCTAGCCGCCCAAGAGAGACCTGAAGCGCTGGGACTGCTTTGCAGCCCTAGTGCAGAAAAAAATAACCCAACAGGACCAAAAACAAAAAAAGAACAAGAACAGAAGACACCTATACTCCTCCTCCATAAAGAACCACAGAAGAAGCCCTATAGCATCTATTAATCAAAACCCCTCTTAGGGAATGCAGAACTGAGGTGTTGTCCAATAAGCATATAAGGCACAAATTACAAGAAAAGAAGACAGTGTACCATAGCAACCACATACACTTATCACACACCCAAATCTGCCAAAGGAAATAAAAAATTACCTCAGCTACATAGACACTAAGACAGAATCAATTACAAACTACTAGAAGACTCTAATCATCATGCCAGCCAATCCTAGAGCCATAGTCACTCAATATGTAAAAGAACTGTGAAAGCAAAGCACAGGAAAGAGGAAAAAGGCAAACACCCCAGCAAGCCCCACAGAGACCAATACACCAATGAAGGAAAGACAAACTCTAGAAACCAACAAATATAACATTGAAGAAATGCTCCACCTCCCAGACAAGGAACTGAACCTATGCATGTTACAAGCATACAAATTGCTAAGGGAAGAATTAGAAAAACATAAAGACAAAGAAGTGAGCATGGCAGAGAAACTGAATAAGTTGGAAGAAGAAATGCAAAACATCAAGAAAGAAAACATCAACAAAGATAAAATAATTGAAGAATAAAATTGATTATCTGAGCAAGATTCAGACAAAAACCTAAGATCTAAAGGGAGCAACAGAAGAGCTCAAAAACACTGGGAAAAGTTACGAAAGCAGACTATACGAAATTGAGGAATGAATAAGTACCCTGGAGGAAGGTACTAGAGGAAGAAGGAAATCTAGAGGAAGAAGAAAGAGAAAGAGAGACACAAGGTAAGAAAATGAAGAAAAACTCAGAGATCTGTCCGATTCCTCAAAGAGAGGAAATATAAGAGTTATGGGTGTCCCAGAAGGAGAAGAGAAGCATATGGGTACTGAAAGCTATTTAAAGAAATAATGGAAGAAAACTTCCCAATCCTGAAGAAATAAAATTTGACATCCAGGAAGCCAAAAGAATACCAAACTACATCAACAAAAGAAAAACCACACCAAGACACATCATTGTACAACTCCCAAGAGTCCAGGATAAGGAAAAAAATGAGATTGGTTAGAGAAAATAAACAGATAACATACAAAAGAAATCCTCAGGAGAACATGGATTCATATCTTAAAAAAACTCCAAAATAAAAAATCCCAGACAAGATTACTCTACCCTGCAAAGCTTTCTTTCCTCTACAAAGGAAGAATATAAACCTTCACAGACAAGCAAAGCCTCCAGAAATATGCTACCACTAAACCACCACTCCAAGAAATCTTGCAAGAAGCCCTCGGATTAAAACCAACAGAATAAACAGACCAAAAAAGGGAAGCTAATCGGAACCTCAAAATGACAACCAAAAAACCGACTTCAGAATCTCAAGTATCAGAAAAAGAAAAAAGGAAACCCTAATCTCCAAAGGACCCTCCAAAAGCTAACACCAGAACAGCAAGTATCAATCATCACCTTAAATGTCATGGTCTCAATTCAGCAATCAAAAGACACAGAGTAGCAGGGTGGATCAAACAAGAAAACCCAACATTCTGCTGCCTGCAGAAAACGCACTTAAACAGAAAAGATAAGCACAGACTAAAAGTAAAGGGCTGGAAAAAAGTTCTACAAGCAAATGGCCCCCAGAAGAAAGCAGGAGTACCCATACTAATTAACAGATAATGTAGACTTTAAGCTAAAAAAGGTGACAAGGGATAAAGAAGGCTATATATATATATGTAAAAGGGTCAATACATAACAAAGATGTAACAATTATTAACGTATACTCACCAATGTGGGAGCACCAAAATTCATCAAACAACTGCTAACAGCACTGAAAACAGACATCAGTGAGACACATATATGGTAGGTGATTTCAACACACCACTCTCACCAAAGGACAGATCAACAATACAAAAACTAAACAAAGACACAAAAGCCCTAAATGAAGATCTAGACTATATGGACCTAATAGATACAGGACACTACACCCACAAGGAAAAGACTACACCTTCTTCTCAAATGCACATGGATCATTCTCAAAAATTGACCATATATTAGGACATAAGGCAAACATTAACATATATACAAAGATTAAAATAGTATGATTTCTCCAATCATAAAGGCATTAAACTAGAAATCAACAATGAAAAGAAAGCAAGAAGAAAACCCAACATATGGAAACTGAACATGTTACTAAATGAAGACTGGGTAACTGAGGAAATTAAGGAAGAAATTAAAACCTTCTTTGAAACAAATGGCAAAGAAGACACAACATTCCAAAATGTTTGGGACTCAGCAAAAGCATTTTTAAAAGGAAGGTTTATAGCAATACAGGCTCATATCAAAAAACAAGAAAACAACCAAAGAAATAACCTAATCTCCCAACTCAATGAACTAGAAAAAGAACAACAATAATAACAAAAAAAAAAACCAAAACCCAGCAGAAGACAAGAAATAATAAAAATAAAAGCAGAAATAAATAATCTAGATAGCAAAAAGACTATTGAGAAAATCAACAAAACCAAAAGTTGGTTCTTTGAATAAATAAATAAAATGATAAACCCCTTGCAAACTTCAAAAGAAGAGAAAATACTCGAGTAAGTAGAATCATAAATTAAAGAGGAGAAATTACCTCAGACACATCAGAAATCCAAAGAATAATCAGAAATTACTATGTACACCTATATGCAAACAAATACAACAACCTGGGTGAGATGGACATATTCCTGGAAAGATATAACCACCCAAAACTAAACAAAGAAGTAGAGAACTTAAACCAATCACTTTCAGCCAGATTGAAGCAGTCATCAAAACTCTACTTAAAAACAAAAGCCTAGGACCAGATGGTTTCACAAATGAATTCTACCAGATATTCAAAGAGGTAATAACACCAGCACTACTAAAGCTTTTCCAAAAATTGAGAAAGAAGGAAAACTGCCAAACATATTCTATGAAGCAAACATCACTCTCATACCAAAACCAAATAAAGACAGCACAAAGAAAGAAAACTATCGACCAATTTCTCTAATGAACACGGATGCAAAAATTTTAAAGAAAATCTTGACAAACCGAATCCAACGATGTATAAAAACATTATTCACCATGACCAAGTGGGATTTATCCCAGGGGCACAGGGATGGTTCAACATTTGAAAATCAATTAATATAATCCACCATATCAATAAGGAGAAAACCAAACACTATGTGGTCATATCAATAGATGCAGAGAAAGCATTTGATAAAGTTCAACGCCCATTTATGATAAAAGTTCTTGAAAATTTGGGGATAAAAGGAACATAGCTCAACATAATAAAAACCATCTATGACAAACCTACAGCAAACATCATCTTAAACGGAGAAAAACTAAAATCATTCCAATTAAGATTTGGAACCAGGCAAGTATGCCCGCTCTCTCCACTACTTTTCAACATTGTACTGGAAGTTCTAGCAAGGGCAACAAGACAAGAGAAAGACATAAAAGGAGTACAAATAGGGAAAGAAGAACTGAAGCTCTTATTATATGCAGATGATATGATTCTTCATGTAGAAAACCCAAAAAATCCATAGGAAAACTTCTTGAAACAATAAACCAGTTCAGCAAATTAGCTGGTTACAAAATCAACACACAGAAGACAGAAGCTTTCCTTTACACAGAAAGTCAAACAGTAGAAGAAATTTTTTTAAAAAGTCCCATTTACCATCGCACCGAAAAAAAATAAAATACTTAGGGGTAAACCTAACAAGACAGGTGAAAGATTTATATAAGGAAAACTTCAAAACTCTGCTAAAGGAGATAGAAGAAGACATAAGGAAATGGAAAGACATTCCCTGCTCATGGATTGGAAAAATTAACGTCATCAAAATGGACATCCTACCAAAAGCAATCTACAAATTCAATGCAATCCCTATAAAGATTCCAACAACATTCTTCAAAGATATAGAACAAAAATTACAAAGATTCATATGGAAAAACAAAAGACCTCGACTATCGAAAAACCTCCTGATCAGGAAAAGAGAGAATTGGAGGAATTACTATTCCAGACTTCAAACTATAGTACAAAGCCATAGTAGTTAAAACAGCTTGGTACTGGTATAAAAACAGACAATCAGACCAATGGAACAGAACTGAATCCCCTGAAAGAAAGCTACACATATATAGTCAACTAATCTTTGACAAAGGAGTGAAAAACTTACATTGGAACAAGGACAGCCTGTTCAATAAATGGTGTTGGGAAACTGGAACAAGACACGCAAAAAAATGAACCAAGATACCTCCCTCACATCATGTACAAAAACCTACTCAAATTGATAAAAGACTTAGATGTAAGACCTGAAACCATAAAATACATAGAGCAAAACCTGGGCAAAACCCTTCATGAGTTACAATTCAGAAATCCATTTTTGGCCACATCCATAGATGACAAAAAAAATGAAGGAAAACATAAACAGCTGGGATTACAATAAACTAAAAAGCTTCTGTACTGCAAAAGAGACAAAAGAAAAAACAAAAAGTATCCCAACCGAGTGGGAAAAAATTTTCGCCCTTCATATAAGCGACAAGGGTCTGATAACAAATATACACAAAGAACTCACACAACTTAACAAAAACAAAGCAAAGAACCCAGTTAAAAAATGGGAAGAGGATCTGAAATGAAATTTTTTCAAAGAGGAAGTCCAAATGGCCACCAGGCACATGAAAAAATGTTCAACATCATTAGCAGTAAGGGAAATGCAAATGAAAACCACAATGAGATACTACCATACACCAATAAGAATGGCCCACATCCAAAAACCAGACAACAACAAGTGCTGGCGTGGATGTGGAAAGAAACACTTTTACACGGCTGGTGGGAATGTAAACTTGTCCAATCACTATGGAAAGCATTGTGAAGGACCCTCAAGCTAATGAAAATGGAACTACCATTTGACCCAGCAATCACTCTTCTGGGAATCTACCCAAAGGATACCTCAATGTGGGTACAAAGGGACACCTGTGCTTGGATGTTTATTGCAGCACTATTTATAATTGCAAGAACTTGGAAACAACCCAAATGCCCCAAGACAGATGACTGAATGAAAAAGATGTGGTATATATATACACAATGTGATATTATGCATCAATAAAAAATGACAAATTTGATGATTTTTTTTTTGGTAACATGGATGTGCCTAGAAGAAATCATACTGGCAGAAACAAGTCAGAAGGAAAAAAACAGAAACCAAATGGTTTCATCAATATATGGACAACCAAATGAAAGTACACAACTGCGAGAGGGGACCAGCTGGAGGGACCAGGGAGGGGAGGTGGTGGGGGACCCCCAGGGACCACAATGATGTGATTGATGTGAAATATATATATGTATAAATAAATTACTTAACAAAAAATAATAATATATATAAAAATTATAATAAATAAAAAAAACTACATAAAGCAGTAAATGAACAAACAAATGATTGGATATGTAAGAAAATATATTGGTGAGTGAATAATATATTGTTTTGGGAGGTTGCATGGGATTACTTAATTTTTAAGTAATAAATGAGGATATTATTAATAGGAACATGCTGCTACTGTTTCTTACACTGATTTTAACAAAGAGGAAATAATATATCTAGGTGATGAAAACAAACTGTGAAAGAGATTCAACTTAATATGAATGACCTGAGACTAAATAATTAGCTCAGCGGCTCTGGGAGATGAATTTTTAATACACTCAGCTGCTTAGTCATTCTTTTTCATTGTCATTTATCATCAACATTCTGGTATCTGTTAGGTATTAGAGATGCAAAAGAGAGAGCAAGAGAATGATGCAAAAGAGAGCAAGAGAATGTGCTGGCGTGGATGTCTAGTCAATGTCAAAAGATTATTTTGAGCTCATGCTACTATGTCAGCAAAACATTGTCAAATATTGTGTGCCTGGATTAGGGCTGTTCCCCTAAACCATGAAATCTCTGCTTTTCTTGGGCTGGATGCCAGTTCTACATGAGGGAAAACGGATAGCTATAGCATTGAAAACTAATCAAGGCATTCCCCTGGAAAATTTACCAGTTATTTGTTGAACTGGTGTGACTTTCAGTAGGATTTTCCAGAGAACAAAAAGAAATATTAAAACTGAACCATCAGGCAGAAGATAATTGTTCAAAATAGTATTTCACAAGTCACTTATTTTTTTAGGTACAAAGAAACATGTACCAGCCATTAAGTCTCAGCCACGTTAGAGTTTTGATACCTAGAAGTTTTTAGGAATAATTTCTCTTCATTAAACAACTTGAGCATATGTTCCAGGATATTATGAACAAAGATTATGATACAAAGTATAGCTATACACTAAATTAATATGCAAAAACCCAATCAGAATTTAAATGAACATCTGAAAACAGGGAGTAAGCATTAAGAGAGTGGGAAAGAAGGAATTCTAGAAAAACCTGATTCAGAATAATTCAGTCACAAGAAACAGGATCAGACAGTAATGGAAGTCACAAGAAATTGCCCTTCATTGATTATAAGGGCATGATTTCACTGATATCTGGCCCTAAAAACATTCCCATTTTTGTATAGCACAGAAAGCATTAGAGTATCAATGTCTCTATTGCATGGTGAAGTCATTTTGAGTTCAGGTTCCAAACAAGGGAATTTCACCAAAAAATTATTTGAATGATTCTTTTGTTGCCCCTTCTCCCATTTCTCAAGAAAATAGATGTATAAATTGGTCAACCTGAAATCTTTCAAGGTAATTTCCCAGGTCAATCAGAAAGTGAAGAAAACACACACACATAGACAGTCTCACACAACAATCAAAAAACCCTGAGTCCTAAAGCTAAAACTAGTTATCTCAGTATGTAAAGGACAACATAAAACATTCAAAATAAGATCTACAATCTACATCAGATTGTACCCCTTCATTACAGTAAGAGTTACCTAATATTCCTTGCTGTTAGAGATCTAAATCCAAATCCATCATTAAAAATAAATAAAAATGGCTTGATACTACATATATAGTTTTTCTGACAAAGTTGCAAATACCTAATAACTGGGAATTAATGGTTTATTATCCAATGTGGACAAAATTAAAGGGTGATGGTAAAGAGTGCATGAGTAAAATATCTATATCTAATAGGCACAGTACATGCTTCATAATAAGTGTTATTCCAGGTCAGGTAATCATTACATAATTTTGCTTTGAGTTTTCTTTGTTTCTTGATGTAATTTACATATTGTTACAGTATTCAGATTCCATTGTGACTTCATTTATCAAAATATTTTTCTATTTTTGACAATATCATCTACAAATATTAGCTGAATATTGAGCATTTAGGGAAAAACTGTGGTTCTGTTATTCAGAAAAAAATAATGTATATTGAGCTGCTACTATGTGTGAGGTATCATGATATAGATTGCAAGTAGAAAGTGATAAATTCCCTAGTATTATCAACCTAATGAGTTACTTACTATGGAGGTTGGATTATCAATTCCCATTTTACAGAAGAAAACATTGAACTTAGGGAGATAATATAGCTCAATCTCATAAAAATAATTTGAAAAATTAACTGAAAAATTCATCTCAAAGTGGAATACCCACATTTTGCTTTAACAAGAGAAAACATTTCTCAATGAACAGGGGGAAAAAAGTGAAAGAGAGTAAAGAGGGTATGGGGGAGGAAATGATGAACATTGATAGAAATTCTGTAAACATTAGAAACTAAAATCAAATATTACCCTCAGGTAAAGGTCTATTCTACTATTCTTCTGCCTTCCTTCTTTTTTGTTGTATAAATAAATATAGTGTTCTTTCTCTCTAAGCTTATCCCTGTCATTTTCTGAAAAACTACAAAGTTCAATGAAACTGAACAATGCATGAAGGTTAAAATATAGATCAGTTCATAAAGGGGAAATAGTTACCTCAGGATTCTCTCTTGAAAAAAAATTTTTTTTATCATTGAGATAGATTTTATTTCTTAAAAGTCATTTTATGAGGGAAAGCTTCCAATAACACTTACGAAAGGACAGTATTGACCCAAAACTAAGTGTGGATTCATTGCTGTACCTCTAGTCCATAATGTTTGAAACATCAGTTATCTCTTTTGTGAGGAAATAAAGTAAATTTATGACCCATGAGAGCAAAGACAATCATTTTCTGTTCACAGCCATCTGCACAAATTTACTTCCCTTACTGGGCCTTTAATTGTGCTTCTTAATCAAATGTTCAAACCCTTGAATTGTCTGAAGTCCTTTGCTCTGTGTCTCATCCCCATCCTCCTTTCTCCAAGAGGCAATCAATAATCACAACAATATGTAACTTTTCCTTGTAAAAATATTAATGCTAAAATCTCCATGTGAGAACTTCTGATTATTGTGCTCAGCAGGCGGCCTTTTCCATTTTGTTCCCTTTTCCAAAACATCCTCTTAGCAACTTATGCTAATTAGTATAGCTTAAAAGACAAAACTTCAAATTATAACTTACAAAAGAATCCTCATAATTGTCCAAAGAAAATAGGCATTGCATCACATTTATTTTAGAATCTAATCTTTCAAACAGTATGTTCTCAGTGCTAAATTATAAATCTTTTAATAGAAATTATGCTATCTTTGTGATTAGTAGCTAAGACCCTGTTTTCGTAAAAAAAATTTCCCTAAATTAATTAGATGTAGAAATGTACTCCAGAGTGGTACATTTGGATGCAGGGTGAAACAGTAGATCTCATTCTTAGTCATTTATTTAAATAAATATATGTTAAATTCATATATATATATCAAAATTGGGGTAATAATGGTTTTACATCATCGTTTGTTTCTGGTAGAAGAGAGTGCCTCCCTCATGAACTATTTATTACCACAGTCATCCTTCACCAAGTCCACTATCACAATCCACTGAGCTCTCTGCCCAATTTGTTCTTGCCTCTCCCCCCAGCCTCCTGGATTGCTCAGTTTTATAAATAGCTTTCAGGCTTTAGTTTTTTTAGTTTGTCTTTACCTGACCTTTTCTTTGATTTCTCTGTATTTCACACATAAATGATGTCGTAGGGTGTTTATCTTTCTCAGCACTCTTTCCTTAATTTGATTTGTCACAAATGATATTATTTTTAGACATGAGTGAAATGATATTAATATGTGGTTAATTTTGTAGACGAGAAGACCTGCAAGAAGTAAAAATATTTTGACTTTGAAATATTATCAAGTGTGATCATGGCAATATTTTGTAGTATATGAGTATAAATTCTCATATGCTACACACAGCAGAGACCATAGAAGAAAGCTGAACTTAGAGATGAGTTCAACATTTTTCTTTTATAAAACTATGAATGTTTCAAACTTTCTGACCTTTACCTTTATAGCAAGTGACTGTTGGCAGGAATCTATTAAAAATGTCCTTAACTTGTCTTTTTAATATAAAGGGACATATTGCTACATTACAAAATATGTAACCAAAATTTCCAAAGTTATTCAGAAGTATATCACTGCTAATTGTATTATTTATTGAAAAGCTGAGCAGTTTCTGGTTACTTTAATAAATAAAATTAAGATATATTCTTGAAATAAGATTTGATTGGTTTTATCTCCTCATGATTAATGTTTAGTTTAAATTTCTAATAAATGTGAAAATAAATGTATAGATAGCACAAAAGGTAATTATTCTTTGTTGGAAAGGTATAATGATAAAAATGTGGAGAGAAATATAAATAGAAGTATTCTAAAGTAATTAAGTAAATACAAAATCAATTATCTCTCAAGTTCTCTTTTCATATAGTCAAGGCATTGAAAGTGAATTAGTCTGCCTAGTTTTCACAATGTTGGTCTAGAACCCTAATGTCTTGACATTTAAACCTACTTCCACTCATAATGTAGCTTTTGTTCCTTATCACTTAATATCCACAGACAAATGAGCTGTTAGCATTATCCATTATACTCTAGAAATGTTCTCCCCATATCTTTCTGTCATTTTGTATTTTCATTCTCATATACCGTTCTTAAAAATCCTTGTTTTAATTCATCCAACAAAGATTTAGCTCAGATACTACCTCTTTTAGAATGTAAAAGGATATTTAGATGAAAAAAATAATGAAAGCTACCGCACTATTATCTAAACTCTCACTAAATAAAAGTTCCTAAAGTGACTGAGTAACCTAATACCATAATCCAGGCATTTTCTGATGCTCCTCACTAGTCTATAACTGCAATAAAATTGAAAATTAATAAAAATTAACTATATAAATCTATTTATTATATATTTCTTGTACTATTTATACCTGAAATTAACTATGGAAAAGATAATAGATCAGTCATTTCCAATTAGTTCTTACATACTAAGAATTAGACATATTTTATTTTAATGGTTCATTAAATATTACTAAAAGAATGCTTAATGAGTGATTTATATCTCTATTATTATTTATACAGAAGGAAAGCAGAGATGTTGAAAGGATGTATTTAGTAATTCAGGACAAATCTGAAAAAAAATATGAGGAATGTTTTATAAGCCAATTAATTGCTTAATTTACCAATCATAGGGAAAATATAGGGTTCATTCACTTCTACTGAGTAGATGAGAAAAAATTTTATCTCATAAAAAATTTTTGGTAGAAATGATGTGCAAAATAATTGTGCTTTGAAATTATGTGGGTAAAAGATCTGTGAAGATAAGAAGAAAACTTCTGGTTTTGAGTTCCAGATTAATGAATATGCTTGTCAGTCATAGATTCTGTTTCCCTTTAAAACTTAGAGTTTGATCTTCTAAAGATCATAGTTAACCAGCACCTTGATTAAAATATTATCTAAAATAAATAATCTAGAAAGCAAAAAGACAGTCCAGAAGAACAACAAACCAAAAGCTTATTCTTCCAAAGAATAAACTCCTAGCAATGCTCACAAAGGAGAACACTTAAATTAGTAGCATCATAAATGAAAGAGGAGAAATTACAACTGACACAATAGAAATCTAAAAGATAATCATAGAATACTATGAAAATCTATATGCAAACAATTACAACAGCCTGGATAAGTTGGACAGATTCTTAGACCTATACAGTCACCCAAATTGAACAAAGAGGAAATAGAGGACTTAGACAAACTAATTACAAGTGGTAAAATGGAAGCATTCACCAAAACTCTCCCTAAAAACAAGAGTTCAGAAGCAGATGGATTCACAAATGAATTCTACCAAATATTTAAAGGTGAAATAATGCCAGTACTATTAAAATTTTTCAAAAAACTGAGAAAAAAGAAAAACTACCAACATTCTATGAAGCAAGCATTATGCTAATTTCAAAACCAAAGATAGCACTAAGAAAGAAAACTATATACCAATATCCCTAATGAACACAGATGCAAAAATTCTCAACAAAATTCTCAACAAAATTGAATCCAACAGTGCATGAAGAGGATAATTCACCATGACCAAGTTGGATTTATCCCAGGGGTACAAGGATGGTTCAAAATCTGAAAATCAATTAACATAATCCATCACATCAACAAGAAGACCAAAAACCATATGATCTTATCAATAGATGCAGGAAAAGCATTCAATAAAGCTCAATACCAATTCATGATAAAAGTCCTTAAAAATTCAGGATAAAATGAACATATCTCAACACAATAAAAGCCCATTATTACAAACCTACAGCAAACATCCTTAAAGGGAAAAAACTGAAATCATTTCAATTAAGATCTGGAACCAGGCAAGGATGCCCACTCTCACAACTGCTTTTCAACATAGTACTGGAAGTTTTAGCTAGAGCAATAAGGTAAGAGACAGACATAAAATGAATACAAATAAGGAAAGAAGAATTGAAGATATCATTATATGCAAATGATATGATTCTCTAAGTATCAAACCCTGAAAAATCCAAAGAAGAACTACTAGAAACAATAAACCAGTAAAGTAGTTGACTACAAAAATCACACAAAAATCAGTGCCCTTAATATATGCAAAAGATCGATCAGTCATAGAAGAAAAAATTTTAAAAAGTAAACTTCACCAAAATTGCACCAATGAGAATTAAATACCAGAGAATAAACCTAATAAAAGAAATGATAGACCTATCCAAAGAAAACTATAAAACATTGCTAAAAGAAATAGAAGAAGACTAAAGATTTCTTTAAAGAAATGGAAAGACATTCCCTGCTCATGGCTAGGAAGACTTAAAATTATCAAAATGGCCTTCTTGCCAAAAGCAATCTATAGATTCAATGTGATCCCAATAAAAATTCCAGGGAATTCTTTAAAAAGATAGAGCAAAAAATGCTGAAATTTATATGGGATTAAAAACATATCTTGAATACTCAAAGCATTCCTTAACAAAAACTTCATTCCTAAATTTCAAATTATATTATAAAGTCATAATAATTAAAACAGCATGGTACTGGAATAAAAGACATAATATCTTCAACAAATGGTGCTGAGAAAAATGAACCACTACATGCAAAAAAGTGAAGCTAGATCACTCCCTCACACCATGTGCAAAAACCAACTCAAAATGGATAAACAGATGAAAAACTTGGATGTAAGAGTGGAAACCATAAAACACAAAGAGGAAAATTTGAGCAAAACAATCCAAGACTTACACTTCAGAAACCCCTTTTGGGACAGGTCCATAGATGCTAAAAATATGAAGGAAAACATAAACAGCTGTGACTACCTCAAATTAAAATGCTTCTGTACAAGAAAGAAAATGGGGGAGGTGGAAGACACATAAGATTAAGAAAGATGGTTAGTGGTTGTTAAGGAAATGGAAGAACCCTGGGGCACACAATGATGTAATATGCATGTATGTGTGTGTACAATTTTTTTTAAATCCATCAGTAGAGCTAGAATTAACTGTACACTTAAAACTCATTCATTTTTTAATATGTGCAGTATATATCAATAGAGCTTGAAAATATTTTCCAGTCCCTAACCAATCAATCTGGAATCTCATAATTAGCACCAGGAATAAGCCATGTATAAGCCCCTGCCCCTTCCTGAGAGATGGTTGTAGTTGCAAAGTCTCTTCTTTTGTTAATAACCTCAAACTACATTCTTTTTGTCTGTAAATACCCTGTATGCATAAGCTATTGTAATATCTTGATTGCTCTACATTCATGACTCCTTTAATAAAGTCAACTGAATTTCTTTTAAAAAAATTAATAATTTATGTCCTCAGAACCCATTGCCCCATTCCAGGAATATTGTATGTAATACTTTCAAATAATGATCTCAAAAAATAAAATATTTAACTTCCGGGGGAGGGGGGAACTTCTGTACAGCAAAAGGGACAATCACCAAAACGAAAGAAACCCAACTGAATGGGAAAAAAATCTTTGCCCTATACCTAAGTGATAAAGATCTGGTAACAAAGATTCACAAAGAACTCACACAACTTAAGAAAAATTAGACAAACTGTCCAGTCACAAAATGAGAGAAGACCTAAAAAAAGATACTTCTCAAATAGGAAATACAAATGACCAACAGGGCTAAGAAAAAATGTTCAACATCGCTAATATTCAGGGAAATGCAAATCAAATCACAATGAGATAACATCTCACACCAGTAAGAATGGCTCATATATAAAAAAAGAAAAGAAAAAAAAAACAGGCAACAACAAATGATGACATGGATATGGAGAGAAAGGAACAATTTTTCCACTGCTGGTGGGAATGCAAACTGGTCCAGCCACAATGGAAAACCGTGTGGAGGATCCTGAAACTACTGAAAATGAAACTCCCATTCAATCCAGCAATCCTACTTCTAGGGATCTACCCAAAGTTTACACAAACACTAATTCAAAAGGACACCTGTACTTGGATATTTATTGCAGCACTATTTACAATAGCCAGGATATGGAAGCAACCCATATTCCCCAAAATAGATGAATGGATCAGAAAGCTGTGGTATATGAAACAATGGAATATTATTCATCAAAGAAAAATATATGTCATTTGCAACAACATGGATGGAGAGAGAAGGAATCATGCTAGAATACATAAGCCAGAAAGAAAAAGAGAATACTGTATGGTCTCACTTACATGAGGGATATGAGGGATATATTAGAACAAATAGACAAATGATCAAAAACATTTTAAAAACTGTCAGCAGAACTGAAGTATAGAAGAAGAGAGGGGACAGGAAAAATCAGGGATGGAATGGGCATAAAAGATTAAGATGATAGTTCGTGGTTGACAAGGTGTTGGGAGAAACCTGGGGTAGACAAAGATGTAAAGTTAATTAATTAATTTAAAAAATAAATCATTTAGTATCTAGTTTTGTGTTTTATTTTGTTAAGTTAGTATAGTTACATGCTAAAATTTTCATTTTCAAATAATAAAATTACTGAAATTAATAAATTAATAAAAAAATACTGAAATTCATATGGAATAACAAAAGACCTCGAATATCAAAACACCTCCTGACCAAATAAAAAGGAGAATGGAGGTATTACAATTCCAGACTTCAAATTATACTACAATACAAACCCGTAGTAATTAAAACAACTTGGTACTGGTACAAAAACAGACAGTCAGACCAATGGAACAGAATTGAGTGCCCTGAAATAAAACCATACATGTGTAGTCAACTAATCTTTGACAAAGGAGTGAAAAACTTACATTGAAACAAGGACAGCCTCTTCAATGAATGGTGTTGGGAAAACTGGGCCAACACATGCAAAAAAAAAATGAACCAAGAACCTCCTTAATATCGTGTACAAAAACCAACTCTAAATGGATAAAAGACTTGGATATAAGACCAGAAATCATAATATACATAAAGGAAAACTTGGGCAAAATCCTCCATGAGTTACAATTCAGAAATCAATTTCTGGACACATCTATAGCCAGTAAAAAAATGAAGGAAAACATAAACAGATGGGACTACATCAAACTAAAATGCTTTTTGACAGCGAAAGAGACAACAGAGAAAACACAAAGAAACCCAACCAAGTGGGAAAAAATTTTGCCTTCCATATAAGTGATAAGGGTCTGATAACAAAGATACACAAAGAATTCATACAACTTAACAAAAACAAAGAAAAATGCCCAGTTAAAAAATGGGGACAACTAAAAAGACACTTCTCCAAAGAGGAAATACAAATGGCCAACAGGCACATGAAAAAATGTTCAACATCACTAGCAATCAGGGAAATGAAAATCAAAACTACAATGAGAAACCAACTTACAACAGTAAGAATGGCCCACATCCAAAAAAGCAGGCAACAAGTGCTACCATGGATGTGGAGAGACAGGAACATTCTTACACTGCTGGTGGGAATGTAAACTGGTCCAGCCACTAAGGTAAGCTGTGTAGAGGACCCTCAAACTAATGAAATGAAACTACCATTTTACACAACAATTGCTCTTCTGGGAATCTACCCAAAGGATACCTCAATGTGTGTACAAAGGGGCACCTGTGCACAGATGTTTAATGCAGCACTATTTATAATTGCAAGGACATGGAAACAACCCAAATGTCCCAAGACAGATGAAGGAGTGAAAAAGATGTGGTATCTATACACAATAGAATATTACTCATCAATTAAAAATGATAAATTTGATGATTTTATGATAACTTGGATGTACTAAGAAGAAATCATATTTGCAGAAACAAGTCAGAAAGAAAAAGACAAAAACCAAATGGTTTCTCTAATATATGGGACATAGGAAAAATAAACAAAAAACCAGGAGGAAAAGTCAAAACAAGCTAATAACCCAACTGAAGTACACAACGTGGGGGGTGGGAGAGGGTGGGAAAAGTCAGGGAGGGAAAGTGGTGGGTGAACCCTAGGGATTACCAAGATGTGAATTTTTTTTTTAAATAATACTAGAAAATGAGCAAACACAAGATTTTGACCAAACACTTGGATTGAATTTAAGTTATTCTATATGTATAACTGAACTCAACTTATTTTAGAATTTCTTACTTTACTCAGTACCTCAAAGTTAGTACCATGCTTTTTTCTCATGCAAACACTTTCCTATTAAAGTAATATTGCATTATAACATTATATAGATTTTATGTGTGCATCCTTAAAGTTCACTACTGGGTTGATATTGTTTCTACACTTTCCCAGAAGTAATAGATGTCAATGATCTGAGGACATTTTGAAATGTTGAAAAAAAGATCCAGTCATCTCAAGAAGATTATTAAAGTAAGCTAAATCCTAAACACCTTTTGCAAATTTTTGATTCTCTTAGAAAGTAAAATA
Source organism: Uropsilus gracilis (assembly GCA_004024945.1). NCBI lineage: Eukaryota > Metazoa > Chordata > Mammalia > Eulipotyphla > Talpidae > Uropsilus > Uropsilus gracilis. The sequence goes on along the minus strand of PVHY01009294.1, from coordinate 22,491 downwards.
TGTATCATTTGGGTGTAGACAGTTTACCCAACTGTCTGAATCACTGTGAGAGATAAATTACATTACTATTAGAAATAATCATGCTGTCCTTTAATACAAATTGGTCTTTAGACCTTGTATTCACCTCAAGACAATATATTTACAACGCTAGTGTCATGGGACCTGCTTTAACTATATACGTAGACCAAGTATGGGCTGGGCAGGACAGGGCAGGCCCAGGTTGGGGAGGGGGTTGGGGCTCACTGCTGGGAGTAGGAACCTTCACAGGATTTCTGAGCACTCTCTTGTGTTTTCTGTGCTCTTCTCATACTCTCTTGTTCTCCTTTCATTGCACTGTCTGTGCTCTCCTCCCAGGGTGACACCACACTTTTATCTCCTCCCTCTTAGGCAAGAACACTTAAGATACATGTGTACCCATTGCACCAGGTGTGCACACTTATGGGAAGCACACACCACAGGTGCTGGTCATAGAGGCTAATGGCGGAAAAAGTCTGACAACTCTTTTACCCTACAACCAATTAGTAGATAAACGTAGTCAGCATTTCAAGGACACATTCTGATCCTCTATTCATCTAAGTTTAGTTTTAATTATATGTTTGACTATCTATATATGAGTATTTTATTTTTAAAACATAAGTTCTCTTATATAGTTAATTTAGAACAACAAATTCAATATGGCCAAATGCTACACATGATAAACTTTCAGAAATTGAACTTTTTAAGTGATAATAAATACAAAAGGGCACAGTACTGTACATGAGTACAGTAAATAAATCTGATGTCTCTGATTGTCATAGATAGATTTGAAATAAAACAAAGTACTTCAATGATATAATGAAATGCTCCTAAATTAAATCCACTGATTTAGCGTAAGACTGAAACATGACATCAGCATGACTAATAGTTTTAATAGTTATCTTTTACTTTTAAACAGAGCATACACATATCACTAAAGCAATAATGTGTTATACCAAATATCGATGATTTATTCCATGTATCTTTTCACAAAAAGAAAAAAGTTAATCTGTTTATATTTTCCATGGATTGACAATCTTACTGTAGGTATTATAATTTTCCTTACAGATTCTGAAATAGTATCTTAATACTATTAGATGGTCATCAGTTATGTTACCTATTGCTAATACTACTAGCACCTACTACTAATAATCTGAATTGGAATAAACTGAGTTTCTTATCATTATTAAGTTTCCCTAATTTGCCTACAGCTGCTGTTAATACTGGCATTCTCATTTTTAAAGAACATTTTTCAAAAATTCATTCCCACAATTTTACTTTAAATATGTAACAGAATCAAGATGAGATCTGTAACTCATCTACCTTCCTAAAGTAGAAAATGTGAAAATAATCATGGGATATAGTCTTATTGTTTAAATTTGTTCCTTTCTCTTTCATCTCTCTGTAATGACTCTCCTTCTTATTAAGTAGCTCTACTACATTTACCACTCATTCTAAAACTGTCCTTTTGTTCTTGCAAATTGTTTTATCCTCATTATGAGAGAAGCACAGTCATTTATGAGCCTTCGTTATATTAATTTCAGTATGTTGGAAGCGTAAATGGCATCTTTTGTTCTTTTCCATCTGTAACACATATGCCATCACTTGTTCATGCCTGGAATGCATTTTCTAAAGGATGACTTTATTAGAGTATTGCAAAGCCTTAAAATAAACTCCTAAATAAAGCTAAATAAATAACTAAATAAAACAGCCGATTGTAATTTAAATAGGTTTCATTTTTGAGAATTTGTTTCTTTCCACTAAATCAAAGAAAACTCAAATTAAAATATTGTGTCTCTACAGTGCATAAGACACTACACGAATTACCAGAGGAGACACAAGATGATTAGCATCTGGTTTTTGCTTTCTGACAAGATTGCATTCACTCCAATGAGATGGACAAGTTCAGAATTTAAAAAAAAAAAAAAAAGTGCCGACTTTTTAAAAACAAATGTCATAGGTGACTTAAATGGACCAATTCAAGGAAATTTAGTAGAACTAAAGATCATTAGGAAAGGCATTATAAAGGAAGCATTCTCTAAGATGGATGTTGAAGAGATGTGGCAGGAGTTGCTAAATGCTTACCTAAACCAACATTCTCATCTTCTTGGATTCATGAGAAGGCTCTACTTCCCACAGTTTTACAATTTGTTCACATGACTAAGTTTCTAGCTAACTGAATGGAAACAGTGACAAGTGGTACTTCAAGCCTCTGCTATTAGAACACTTACTCCTTAATGTTCTTTCCGCTTTGACTAAGAGGAAAAAAAAAAAGGATCCCTTCAGGGTGACTTGGCAACCTTTTGTGGAAGAGCCGCCACCCTCATGAATGACTGTGTGAAAAAGGGCCAACAGTCAACTAATTGCCTGCTGAGTAATGCCTCATAATCAAGAAACTAATTTCTGTTTGAACAATGATACATTTGTAGATCAATTTACAACAGCAGCTGGTTTATCATAATTAATACAGATTGGTAAAATCCTAATATGTGGAGTTGCACATGGGGGTGGATGACTGTCTGGTAAAGAAAACAGTAAGTATTAAGGGATGAGAGGAGTAGGATGTGACTGCTATTTGTGGTGATCCAATAGTGCAGTTGGGCTGCAGTGTAGGTCATAAGTAGAGAAATTTAAAGGTCAAAAGTAATCTGCATTGAAAAAAGCACTCAAAAATACCAAAATACGTATATATCCCCCCCCCCATTCAAAATGCCATTCATTTGCTACTGTGAGAATTGTATCCACAGGATATATTACCCTTATCCACTCATGCCTCCCTAATGTGCCTGCTGGACAAGGGGTGAGAGCATAGTTTTCAATCTTAATAATGATACCTCAACATTTCCCTTTGCCTCTTTGTTACTTAAAATCAAGTTCAAATATCTCATTTTATTAAACTACAGTAAATTATATATTATGACCTTCACCTGTTTTGACTATGTTCCTTTTGCTTTGCCTCTCCTTTCCTTTCCAATGTGACTTAAGAGACTGATATTAATCATCATGATCTAGAAAACTACTTGTACCTAAAGATTGTATGAATATCCCAAAGTTTTACAGGATAAAAGACTAAGGTAATTAGAGGGATAAAACTAAAATCATTCATATTTCAGTTACCCTCTTTGATTTCCTCTTGTCATTCTTACTCAGAAGCAAGAGTTAAGTTAGATATAGAAGCATTTTTTTTCTCTAGTGTCCAGTGGGATTTTATTTTCCCCGTATTATTATTCTAAGTTACATTGGAAGATTCTTTTCATATGAACTGCTTTGAAATGATGTTAGTTGCAAAGTATTGCTTTCCATTTTCCTTAACAGATTGTTCTAAAGTAAAAACACTAATTAAAACTAGTGTTACAGGTTAAGGGAATGGGATGGTCTAGTGTAGGGTAAATGAGTTGGCCAGACTTTTTTCTACATTAGCCTATATAACCAGCACCTTTGATACTGTGCCCTCTCATGATTGTGTGTACATGCCTGAGCCCAATTACTGTGTGCATGTGTGAGTGGCCACACCTGGGCCTGGGAGGAGAGGATAAAGGGGAAGTTTCACTCTGGGATGGGAGAGCATGAGAGCACGAGCACAAGAGAAAGCATGAGAGAAAGACGGTGCAAGAGAAAGTGAGCCCAGGGAAAGAGGGTGAAGATATCTTAGGGGTCTGGGGAGCTCACCTGCCTCCCAGCCCTGCCTTGACCCCCAGATCCTCAGACCTGACTCTGCCCTGCCTGGTGAGTTTGTATAACTGCTGGAACCAATAAAGAACCTATGCAGACTGGTGAGCCTGATAATTACAGCACAACTGGTGTCACAATCAGGCTTCTTTTCCTACAATTAGCAGCGAGGGTTCAACACAGAGAGGACATGCCAAGTCACCTAAGATGGCACGGTGGTTCAACACAGACACCTGGTGTGAGTTCTCACCTCACTGGAGTTTTTTTTCTTTTAACTCAGAACAAGGAAAGGTACACATAGAAAGGTTAATAAAATGCTAATGTATTTATTTTTAATTTTTTTAATTTTCTTTCAATCTCGGGTCATATCTGTGTAGTGACTGACCCCCTATGTATGGTCCACCCTCCTCCCTTCTTTCCCCTCATCCTAATCCCCTCCAGTTACTCCCCTCTCTTCACAAGTTGTTGGTCAATGTTTGGCCCATTGGTCTCTTCCTTTTCTGGTACAATGTCCTTTTCCTGGGTGAAATACCTGCCTTTCTAGCAATATGACAGTCCATGTTGCTTAAATTTCTAGAGTAACTTTGAGGTGGGTGGCCAGTCTGAGCTCATTAGGAACCTCTTGTAGGGCAGGTTTGTGGTGCTGTTCTCCAGGTTCTTTTATTGTGGCACTTCCTGTGGTGAGGTTGACTATATGCTGTTGATGGCTGAATGCAAGGTGCAAGAAAGACGATGAGAGAGGTGGCTTAGCTGCAGTTACTTAAGTGTTGATTTGGAAGTAATGAACCAAATGACAATTTATTAACAAAAGAAAAGGGTATATATAGAGACTACAGGGCAAGGGGCGGGTGAATTTTAAAGGAAGGCAAATGGTGAGGGTACAATTAAATTGGTTAATATATTAGTTCTTGGGAAGTAATGGGGGAGAGGGATTGCTCACAACTCACAAATGGTCACTGTCTCTGCTAAGGGGGATTTTTTTAGGTTAATATTTTAGAGGGGCAGTTGGTGCCATCACATCTTCAGAGGAATTTAGTGCTAGATTTTGTCTCCAGTTTGCCAAAAGCAAGTAAGGTGAAGTAAAGTCTGCTTCATTTCTCGGGACAATCCCGTCGTCTGTAAACAGCATTCCACAGTCTCCTTTTCTCCAAGCCCATGTGGTCACTGTGATTCATGGCCCTTCATCCATGCTGGTTGCCTCTTCCATTCTGGTGTCTGTCCTATGGTACCACTTTCCAAACCTGACAGTTCTGCTGTCTGGTGTTGGGATCCTAACTCCCAGCCATTTGCATTAGAGAAGTTCCCCAGTGAGGACAGACTCCAGCAGTGGTTTGACCAGCTCCTCTCCTCTCTCATGGTTTAGAGTCTGCCATGGGGTCCCAAGCTACTTTTCTGTAATTTTCCTCACCCGCTGGAAAAGGAGGATGCTTTGCTCATATTGATGATGCCTCTAGATTGGGGGTTTGGTTCTCTGTTCCTGCAACGTTTTAGCTCTTTGACAACTCACCTCTACAATTAGTCTCAGAGTATTATCTCTTATGGTTCTGACTATGCTCAGTTTTGGTCCTACCCAGGTGATGATTATGTCCAGGGTCTTTGTTTATTCTTTTCCTATCCAGTATGTCTACAGCTGGATTCTTGGTTTTATCATTCTTGGTGAGATGTGATACAATTGGGAGTGAACCAGAGGGGGGACCACCTCCCCATCAGCCTGCAACCAAGCAGAGGCATTGACCTGCTCCTGGACACCATAAGAGCATTAGATACCTCCCTTCCCAGCCTGAGGCATCCAACCCCCTAAAGCCCAATGGGAAAGCCTACCCCCATCTCACTCAGCAACCTAGGTCACAGCAGGAGCATGCTGAGGACCACTCCAGAACACAAGCCTTACAGAGGGATTTTCAGCTCCTGTTTCCAGACTGACTGGGACTAGGGTTGGACTGGAGAGGCATGGTAAAAGATGTATTTATAAGGGGATGAAAAGAGGGAGAGGGGGAAAAAGAGGGAGAGAGAAGGAATGAAGGAAGGGGGAGAGAAAGAGAAAAAAAGTTGACTAAATATTCTACCAAAAATGTTTGAACTGGGACCCCTGGGTACATCCTTAAGGTAGGCAAAACCAAGACCCTCCCCCTCCCCAGGCCTGTATGTGTTCCACATGCATATCAAGCAAGGCAATTCAATCCCACCCTTAATTTCCAGCAACCCCCCATTTTGGAAATCTAGAGTCATGCCAGATTCATGGCATTATATGAGCTGTAACCCCCAACACCTGTGATCACTTTGGCATGGGCTTGGGGGTGGGGTCCAAAAAATCATTAGGTGGAATTCATTCAGGACATACTTTTCTCCCAACAATGGTACACCAAGTTATTGTCATAACTATTTTAGTATATTAAACCATTTAACAATAATTACAATCTTATGCAAATATTATTACGTGCCCGAAGGCACTATGGGAAAGGTAATTTACTCTTGGTTTCAGAGCTGATAAACAATATTCAGGATGTCAACTCAGGTAGTCTGACAGAAGCCCACTTCAACTCATACATGTATTGCTACTAGAAACCAGCATCATGCACATTATTTAATGCCCTCCTCTTAATACACCCAAAAACAGCCTCCCCCATTTTTGAGACAACTTGGGGTCAGTGAATTGCTTCTGGGGTAAAGTCAAAGTCATGAAATATCAAGTGCATGTGTCAACTAGCAGAATGAAAATGGAGCATCCATTGGTGACTACACAAGTCACAGGAAACCATGACTCCTGAGTGAGAGGGGAGAATCTGCCAAACAACCAATTATCTTCTGAGAAAAGCATGAAATAAAACTTTATGGTGTTAAGCACAGGGAGTTTTGAGTTGTTATATTCATTACTTGAAAAATATATGCTGTTTATATTAAATGAAGAGAGTTGAAAATTTGATTTAATCTTCACATGTTATATTTAGCTCATTTTTCTATTTATTTCTTTGGTGTCTTTCATTGACTTTATGGTTTGTTTTCTGACAGTACCCCTGCAGAAAAAAAACATCAGATTCTACAATCTGTGTGCATCACTGTTACATTTGTGTTCTTTGCATGGAGCTCTCATGCTTCCAAACATCTTTATTAGCTGCTGAGTTAGAATTCAGTTTCAAAAGTTGATTTTGTAAACTATTGTATATTTGCTTTAAACCCTGTAATAATTCCTAGAAATTTGCAAATTATTGTTCTTAGAAAAATTTGTCTGAAAATGTTTTTACATCATCCACTTATTTATATTCTTTTGATTACTTTTAATTATATAGTATATGAAAATGGTAGTGAGACTACAATTGCTTATCAGGAAAAAAGAGAAAATGAACTCACATCTATTCTTCTGTGAGCACACAGAAATCCAACTGCTATTCTACTGAGGTGATTTGAAAAAGCAAAAAAAAATAGAGACCAAAATAAAAAAGAAAAATCCTGAACTCTAGGCCACATGACCCTAATTTCCATTTGTCCTGACTTTCCTTATGTGGTAACTCATGAAAAGTGTGTTAGAAACCTCTTAATGTACAGATATATTATAAATGATAAGACTCAAAGATTCAATATTAGTATTTAATTTCAATTACCTGGTACAAGGCTATTTAACCTTTGAGAGATAATCTACTTTGAATATTAGCAAATCTGGAGCTCCCAAACATGGCCTAAAAATCAGAGACATATCTGTGATGCAAATAAAATAATTACAACAGCAGCATTAATGCAAAGTGATGGGACTTTACATAAACTTCAGCTGAGCACATGTTTTCAGTCTGATTCTTTTTCTGCTCATTCTGTTTCTCAGACACTGACATATTTCACTCCAGGGCATCACATCAGAAACCACTTACTCAAGAATTCTGTTTTGGTTTCTTCTAGATAACTCAAGCCAAAGAAGGTCCCATCATGCTAATGAGTTGTGACTGTATTTGATAGGCAACAGGGAGATGTTGAGAGCTTTTTTTCAAATTGCAGACAAGTCAATTAGAAAGGTGACATGAGGTAATTACTGGATTACTGAACCAAGATGCCAAAGGTTTTAAGGTGCATGCTCTCAAGAACATTACTTTTAATTAAACCATAAAGCAATGTTTCCTGATCAATTGGTTCTATATTTATTGAAAGTGCTATTGTTAGAACTAATTAAACATTGACTTGTATCAGTTCATCAATTTCATGAAGACTTTTAAAAAGGATATTACAATGGAAATAAAATAGTTAAAAGTATTTTCTAAAATTTCATTTAACTATACAAATATTGAATCATTTTTCAACTCAGAGTGGCATTTTACATACTAAATCTTCAAGAGTATTGACAACATATTCCTTTAAAACTGGTCAAAGAAATTAAAGACAATGCTTAAAAGCTAGATTTACAGAGGATGAAGTTAGACTATGCTTTTTGGAACACAGTTTGACTATTTTTCCTGGAGTTTTGCTTTGTTTTGTTTTTTTCACAGTTACTGAATTCCGTGGAAATATGATGCCGGAACCCTTCATGTTTGGGCAAAGACTTTATCATGACTTCCACCTGCTAGTCAGAATTAATCCAGTTTCAAAAAAGGTATGAAAAAGATCTGTATTTAGAATCAATAAACTATGGTACATCAGGAGTAATTCAAAATGTCTAGAAAATAATTTGGTAAATTGAATACTTAGCATTTGTATTAGTCCAATTAAAAGATACCAAGGATTTATATTAGAACATTAAAGGTGGTGAGGGATTATTGTTGCAAAACAAAAGGAGGTAAAAATAGTAAGGCTATTTAAAGCTGAATTATCCTAAGATACTCTTAATACAATTATAGTAAAGGCTCTGAAAGTATTGAAAGTTGTTTTCTACCAAAGAACACATTTAAAATTGGGTATGTAAAGACTGAAGTTCATAATCATAAATTTGAAAAACTGCTTTTAAGCTTTCACACTATGTAGTGGATTTGTAAATTTTACAGGTTCACTTGAATCTGCTGCCAATGTTAGGGAATTGTTAAAGATATCAATTAAGATTTATATATAGCTATATAAAAAAGTAATTCCTACTTTACTGATTTCAATATACTAATTAAATAGTACTGCTGGGTCTTCACTTGTGACCAGATTTTTATCTATAAATACTCTAGGGGATATTCTTCTAAAACAAAATAGTCATGGAAAGTAATACTTAGCAATGATGCCCAAAATTGTTTCTGTATTTAATTATTGTTTTAAATTTAATTTTTATTTTATGATGAAATAGACTTATTTAAAAAAATTCCCACTCTTTTTTCTTGTACATTTTGGTGGGGTAAGTATCTTACTTCATTAACAATACCTGTGGACATATGTATATGTTTAATATCAATTGCCAGGAATTGGTTATTTTAATATTTTACAATAATTAAATTTAACTTTTAAAATTTCAGACATTAACTACCACAGTCTTATACTTTAAAGCAATCTAACTTGACAAATCATAATTGTGTTAGTTTTATCTGTTCCTAAAATATTTTTTTAAAGTTACTTAGTGCTTATTTTTGTGCCCTGATTCACTCCACGTTTTCATTAAAATATGACTCTTTGGAGAAATTGCATGATCGAAATTTGAAACACAAAGCCTATCATTGGCTAATATATTAAGACAGGATGATGAATTTATGTCTCTTATCATCATTGTTTATGATTACAACCTCTAGGTGGGGCAAGTAGGTATTCAAGTATTAAAGTATTAAACAAAATAGGGCCTCATGTTTGTCATTTTTCAGTTCTTGTAGATATCTTTTTCACTTGGTTTTAAAAATAAACTAAAACATCTGTTAAGAATCAAACAATTTTCATCTCTCACCACTTGTGTCTGTCATGCATATATTTATGCAAATGACTTTTAATTATCATCAAAAATTTAAGCACACATAAAAAAGAATATTGTAGTAAGCGTCTGTATATTCAGCAATTATCAACATTTAGTCATTCATATTTCACTATAGCAATTTCTTCTACAAATAATAAACATCACCATTTTAGGACCATTATATATAATAGTGTTTCAATTAAATTTCTTGTAAATAATTGAAAAAAAATCTGGCTGGGTGGAGAGGAAGGTTATTTGATAAAAATTAAATAATCTATAGAAGGATAAAAAAATTATCAGAGGTAAAATATTTAGGAACACTACCAAAAAACACAGGGAACCTTCCTTCATTACCCCTGGAAATTAACTATAGTTTCTGCCTTTATCACAGCCCTTCCCAGATAAATTCAACATAGGCCTTTATTTTATAATTCACTAGCCTCAATGATTTGATTAACAATGTCTAGTATGAGGATGGCTTCAAGGGAGACTAGAAAAACTGGTAGCTGACTTCTGTGTTGGGAGTTGTTCCAAGAATCACAAAGCAGGACATTTTTCAAATACAGAACGAGGTGCAGGTGCTGGGATATCAAAGATGATCCCTTAATCATTTCAATCCTGCATCCAGCACTGGTTACATATTTTACATGCATTCTTAGGCAAATTTGCCTTCAAGGGAGTCTCTTATCCTCACTTGGGAGATAAAATGATAGAGACAGTGAACCAAGAAAAGAAAATTCCACCTTTTTTGCTCTGTTGAAAATGTCAACCTCTGCTCTGCTAGAACTGCCTCAAGAGATTTGAGTGAGTAGAAGAATGATTCTCCTAGTTCAGTGCAAAGAACCCTGGGGTGAGAAAGCAAGGGACATCTGTAAACATTGACCCCATCCCTGTCAGTTGTAGGCAGAAGCAGCATAAGAAATCGCCTGATTGCACACCTGTGTCTGTAGAGGTACTATTAGGATAAGATACACAAGCAATTTTGGTCCTTACACTTTCCCAAACACAGATAACTGAATTTGTCCTGCAAGATCAAAGGATGGCTCTGAAATTACAGTATTTCTTCTTTATCAATTAAGTCAGCTACCTTCAGTTAACAGAGTTTTTGGATCCCATCTGTACAGGTAAATTACATATAAACAATGTAAAATTTTTTTATCAAAGGAAAAAAGACATCTGTATTCAGAGAAATTTCTTTACCAACACTGGCTGGGAGCGAGACCCCCTAAATCTGACAGAATCATAAAGTAAAATAGCAAAACAGCAGAGATGGAATTGGAGAAGACTGCCTGAAACAAGAAAACACAGACAGACCACGAATAAATACAGACTGGCCACCCAACACAAACTTAAGACTGAAAACCTACCACCAAGGTTTGTCTGGTTCCAACAACAAAGTCCCTCACCTAACAAAAGAGCACTGCCACAGGAAAGAAAGAGACTAATGGACTTAATACAGACTAGTAAGCAACAACAAATAGTGGGATTTGAGAGACTGGAAGGAACACCAGAGGGAAGAGGGAGGAGACGGTATCCCAAAAACCACTTAGTGAGGTTGTGATCTAAAGAATAAAAATAAATATTTTTTTAAAAAGATAAGAAATTTGCTTCACAATAGTGATTACTACAATACACAAAATTAAGTAACATCTACTACATAAAGGAAATAATAAAATCAATTTGATCCAGAGTCTGGGTTCAATCCCTGCAGTATTTTGAATTGATATTATTTACAAATGTCTATTGTGATCAAATTCAAGTTTGTTACCTTATAAAACAATACGGAATGTCAGAGAAACTGCTGAAGTAACTTGTCCAAATTCCTATAAAATACAGTTTATTCCCACCTCCGTCAGTCCTCATCATGAACAAGAAAAGCAACAACCCAGATGCAAATATACTGGAGGAGATAGAGAAATAAATAACACATCTATCACCTGCCCAAAATGAGTATGGTCAGAACCCTGAGATACAAGAGTGTGTTAAGATCAGAGTGAAGACATGTCACCAAGTAACACCTATGACATTTTTGGTGCCCAGGGCTAAACGCCCCATCCAGAGACATTTTCAACATGAGCAAGGAGTCTCTTTTCCCAATCCCAGAGGAAAGTCAAATGGCAGTGGTCCCATGGAGAACAGTGAACAATGAGAGGAGATAAGCCAGACCAAGCATGCTGAAGTCTGTCCCCACTGGGAACTTACCCACTGCAAGAGGCTGGGAGATGACACCCCAATGCCAGATGCCAGAGCTGTAAGACTAAGAAGCAGGACCATGGGACAGACATCAGAATGAATGGAAGAGAAGGTCAATAAGAACAAGGAGACTCTGAAACCAGAGATCATAAGGGTCTAGAGAAAAAGAGACCATTTTCACCACCACAGGAAATGCCACAACAGAAGCCTGGAGAGCCACTCCACACACCTGCCCTGCATGGGGTTTTCCAACATGCTCAGAAGGGCCACCTGCCTGAAAGCTATTCTTGGAGATCTGGTCAGCCTGATCTGCAGTCCTCCAGGAATGTGGGACTTCACCCAGGAGGCCTCTGCTTCAGATAAGAAAAAGAAGAGGCCAACGAACCAATCATTGACCAACAACTATCAACAAGAAAGGAACTGCAGTGACCAGAAGGGGGTCCAGGGGATGAGTTAGGAAGAGGCCCATGCCTACAAATATGAGCTATGTATGCAAACAATGAAACAAAAATGTTTGAAAAAATTAATAAAATAAAAGTACCAGACAACTAAAATTTCATAAAAAGAAAAACATGGCCTAGGTACTTAGAGAGTGCCAAAGCATAGGCAAAACATCCAACTTTTCCTAAAAAAAGAACATTTGATTTGTTGCTACATTTGTCTGAAATTAATCTCAGACATTCAGGCTGAAAAGAGTAACAATTCCATAAAGAATCAATACAATTTAGTGATGCTCATCTACTTGGAATTATGTAAGGCACAGTTCACATTTTTGTATTCACATTCCTATAGATGTATATTGACAGTAAGCATGTATGGAAAGGTAGGTGGTTAGAGAGTACATAAACTTAGGATAAAGATTTATCTGAAATGTTTCAGCATCAATCATTTCTATTATCAAAATTACACATACAAACAAAAGATTTGGAGGACATATAATCACTCAGATAGAACATACATATTTTATAGGTTATTTACAGTCTGTCCTAAGATTTTTATAGTTGAGGGTATTGAATATATAAGAATTTCTAATGAAAATCTAATGAAAAAGTGACAAATTTGTTAAAGTAAATTATTTTTGTTACTTTTTACATTCTAATATTTGCTGATATAACAACCAGAATTTATTAATACCATATTTCAGTTTTTCTTTTTGCTTTATACAGGAATTATTTACATATGTATAATGGAATGGTAGATTTATTGATGTCCTTTTCTCTTTAAAATGTAATATTTTTTGTTGTGCAGTAGTTAATTTTATCATCTAAAAACATTGACTGCATTGATACATTTTCACCTAATTTCATTGTTCATTTAATTTATAGCAAAAGTAAAATTGGAAACATGTTACAGAAGAATTTAGAAGATAAGTGATTGTCAGACTATGAAAAGTCATGTAGTAAACATTTTAGGTTTTGAAGTTTCATGTACAATTATTGTCACACACTTTGTTTTCCTTTTCTGTATATAAATCTGTAAAATTGTGAAAATCTTTCTTAGCTTTTGGGTCACATAAAGAGGTGAAGAACTAGATTTGACCTGCCTGCCATAGTTTGCCCATGCATGTGTTAGGTCAATGACTTATATAACTATTTTTTTTCCAGGTTGAGAATCTGGTATGTTTTCTTTTTTTAATTATATATATATATATATATATACTTATATAGATATACGTATCTATGTATATACCTATGTATATACCTCATTGTATAACTCTAAGTTCTCCCACCACCATATCACCTGTGAACTGTCATCTTGAACTCTGTGCTCATCCCTCTCTGATTTCACCTTTCCTTCCTATCCCTTGTGTTTTTGTTCTGTTGTCAGTTTGTTAATTTTAACTTTTTCTTGCCCTTTTGTTTGTTTTCAATAAAAGAAATATACCCGCTTTTATGCTATCAAGTGAGGAATGGGGACTAATGGAGGAGGAGGCCCACTGAACATTGGTGTAAGATTATTGGTGCAGATATGATGTGCTAACATCTGACGAGGTGTGAACTATACCTATACAGACCCATACACCTTAATAAAAAATAATACCATTAAAAATATGGAGTACTTATAAGAACTTATCTTTTTAAATATTCCTAACTTGCTGGTGAGATCTATATTTCAAATATACAGATGCTGGCAATAGATCTGATTATTAAAAAAATCTCCTTGCACCAAATTATTTATAGCAATTATGAAATTAGGAAAATGCAGTTTCTCAAAAATGTGCCCCTTCAGTATTTTAGAGAATTGAAAAAAGTGAATATAAGGGTTATACATTCTAATATCAAGTCCAACGGGAACATTTTCCGTGATGCATTTCTCCAGTGTATATAATTTGCTTTCATACTACTCCCTGTTTAGTTACTAAATATTTCACTTGAATGACCAAGGGCTGTTCATCTACCAGGCAGTCTGCTGAGGAAGCAGATGCAAATTGTGCTTGGTCATCACGCTCCTGGACTTTCTAATGGGCAAACTATAAAAGTTATTCATGCAGAGACTTGTGTTTTCCTATTTGTTATTGAACCTGGACTTAGTAGGCAATAGACTGAGTACTGCCTGAGTTTTAAGGACTACTGTTATGAGGGAAACTTTTTCAACTTGTCTGTAGAGATAGAGATCAATTCAAAATGACAAGTACTCATAAAAGGTTTCTACGGAGTATAAGTTCATGTCAGAGTAAAATTCCTCCCTCTCCGGGAAAGGGAAGGATGAAGGATAGTGAGCACAAAAGTTCTTAGAGTTATTATGAAATCAAGATTGATGTGCTTCTCCTGGGGTGAATTTGCATTGTGATTAAGCATACAATCTCTGGAGCTGAAAATCTGAGCTCAAAACCTATTGCTGCAGCTTTGATTTTGAGAGAAATTGAGCAAATTACATCACTTTTCATGTTTTCCATTTTCTCATCTATTATAAATGGAAAACATGAAAAGTGATGTTATTATAACAGTTCAGTCCTCAAAACTCAGGTAGCACTTGGTCTATTGCTAGTTAAGTTCTGGTTCAATAACAAATAGGAAATGACCAGTCTCAGCAGGAATAACTATTCATAGTTTTTCATGTTATTCCCTGCTAAATAGGGAAGACAATAGTGTCAAGACAGGCCTCCTAAGAGAATCATGTTGGTTTGTATAAGTAAATCTCTTCGATCACTTGAAAACAGTACATGCTCAGTAAATATCAGCTGTTGCCATTATAGTTTGCAGTTTCTTGAAAGAAAAATCATTGAGTTCATATTGATTTGTATTAGGGGGTCAATTTGAAGGGAACCCCTGAACCCCCAAAACCACCAGCTCTAAATTGGTTCTGAAATCTTAGTGCATAAGGCCTCTAATAAAAAAGAACTTTAACAGAATTACAATGGAATAGGGAGAAGAAAAAGAATATACTTAAAGTAGTTTTCCCATGAAACACCCAAAGTTTCCCTGCTCCTCATGGGCCCAAATAGGATTGGCCCAAAGCTGGGCCACTGAAGCCTAAATATCTTGTCACAAGTTGAAGGTACTTTCTGGGGAGACCCATAGGAAAGGGGTAGCAGGTGCCAGCAACTTGGTAAAAAGAGCAAAACCAAAATTCAAGTCAATATAAAGCCTGCCACTGCCGACATCCCTACAGGTCTCGCCTCCAAAACTGTCCCATTCAAGTGTGTCCTTCTATATCTCCCAAGTCCTTGGTACAGGTCCAAGGTCAAGACAGAAGCACAGCTTCTTTTTTCATATCTCTCTACTCACAATATCTCTTCCAGGTATTTTCTCTACCCTTTTTGCTGCTCAGCTACACCCTTCCTTGGGTGAGGCAGGGAACCTCACCTTTCTGTAGATATCACACTGTTATAGTAAAAATAATAGAAATAATAATATCAAATGAGTCCTTTAATTAATAATGGTAACATGTTTGACAAAAAATCCTGAGGAATTGAATAACAAGGATATATGTATATAGATATTGAAATCGGGTCCAAAAGGGGCAGAAACCTCTAACCAACAGATCTGCATCACCCACGTGTAGCAGTTGCCAGACAAAGGCAGTTTAAACAACATGGTTTTATTAACAAGGAAAATTAACCAAGAAAATGAAAAGTCCTCAAAGCCACAGATGGCCAGTTATCCTACCTCAGTCACTATTTTCAGTCCCAAAGGTCCCAAAGACACATCCAAGATGGAGCCCTTTGCCCCTCCCAAACCAAGGCAGGTACTCTGCAAATGTCCAGTCCTTCTCTGGCATCTTCCCTTTGCTTCTCCAGTGTTCCCAGCTGCTCCACTTCTCCAAGGTTCTTCAAATTTCTTTCACAATTGCTGATACACAAATCAGCTTTCCAAATCCCTGGCCATCTCCAGGTACCAGCTCACTACGCCACCTTGCTGCAGTGTCACACTTTCCATTCAGCCACTCTTCTACCAGACACTCTCCCAACATGACTCCTTGCCACCTCCAGCTCACTCTTCTAAGGGCTTCCAGGGGATTCCCCTGGCCAGGCTATGTGGGGCTGTTCTCTCAGTCTGCCATTCTCTCTCTCCCTCTTTTTCCTTCCCTCATCCTTTTTTATATGCCCTCTCTTCCCACTTCCTATTTTATCTCATGGTTCTTTCAGACTCCACCCACCAGGGTATTTTGTTACCAATACAATTTTAAACTGCATCACTACGCTGTATCAATATGACAGTATTATTTTAACGTCATATATACTTTTCATGATGCCATTTTAATTGAATCTTTTCCAAAGTAAACTTATTAACATTAATATTATACGCATAAGGATCACTTGCAAATAATTTGATCATCACAAGATAAAAATCTAGAAAATACTTGTGTGAAAATTCATAGATTCCTTACTTAAAACTACTTCCCAATTGAAATGCACCATACTTAATGATTTGTTAAACTTAATATAAACCTACTTTTTATTTTATGGAATATATTTTAAAGTTAAGTATTGCATTAGTATCATTATTCCATATGATTTTATTAGGTTAAAGTTACAAAGTAAGTCAACTGTCTATTTCCTCCTCAAGTTTAAAAATTATTCCCTGTTGATAGTTTCACATACACCCAAAGAGATTGCAATTCTATGTGTCATTAGGTTGTCTCAATCACCTTCCAATACCGTCTGCCTTAAGCACTCCCTTAAATACCTCCCTGATTCAAAATGTTCAGTGGCTCTTTGTGACGTAGAGAACAATGTCTACAGAACATAATTTTCTTATTTTACTTGACATTAGTCATCATGCATGATCCACCAGCTCCATCACCTTGATCTACTTATTGCTCCCAAAGAAATTTCATATTGTTCTTTATTTCTGAACGCAGCTATAACCAACCTCTAAATTGTAATACTATTGTGTATCTTTTGGTGATGGGAATAACAAAAATCACAAAGTCTTTTTCAATCATAAAACACTGCCTAACTTTCACTGAGTGGGAATTTCCTATGACCTACCTACATTCTCCCTCAGACTTTAATCTTCAGCAATTTGGTATATCTTTTACCCCCATTTTTATTTCTCCTGTCTACAAACTCCTGTTCGATTTGTAGAATTGGTTTTAAAGGATGTTGACCCTTTGTCAGACCATGCCTAAAAATTCTATTATTCCCCAAATATATATAATGTTACTTTAAACCATCATTTAAGATAAACTCTGGTTAGAACTGCTAAAATTGCATGAGCTACATAGTTTCACAATTACACAATTATGGATGATATATCTACACATATTTATTCTAAATTAGTCAAATTATAGCACAAAAACAAATGCATATCTATCACTCAAGAAAATACTAACCTCGATTTTGAATCTCCATCTGCAAGCCTTTCATTACTTTTGTAATGACAACTTCCCTTTGACTTAGCCTTTTCCACAAGATGATGGAAATACGATTTTTCAGGGACTTTTATTTCTACAAACCACTGGATCCTCCAAGCAACAGCCACAGTTTAGCAATGTAACTTGGAAACTTTCTAACCAAAAGGTGACACTTTTTCCCTCAAACCATTGCTGGGATGAATCAGTGTCTTCATTCTATTTAATTACTGAGGCTTATTTAGGATTTTTTCTAGAAGCAGGTAGATTTCTTTCAGAATAATGCGCTGACACAAGTAGATTTATACAAGGGGATAAGTCTTGACAAAACAGTAACAGCGGTTCAATTAACCTGCTTCAGGGAAGTCTAATGCAATTGCAAACAAGCAATCCTTCAGCGTAGGTTTTAAGGTTTGCAGCTAACTTTATCATCTGAGGTAAATGCAGCAGTGCTAGATGTTCCTTTAGCAATGAAATGAAGTACCAAAGTAACCAACAAAATTGCTGAATAATAATTGACAACAGAAGAGTTCAGTAGTTGTGGACAACCTTGGAAATAAAAAGGGTTTTCATAGTTGTTTAGGTTCTCCTAGATTTGGTTATATTCAGAATAGTCACATCAATAAAAGTGCTTTCAGTCCTTGGTCTTTGATTTTAATATATTAACAAGTTCAATTAGTCTGGGCATCCCTTTGAGACAGATAGATCAGAATCAAGAACCACTTCTACCACTACCAGCCCTCTTCCCCAGTCCACCAGCTTCATTGCTTTTTAAGTTACTGGCTTTCAGCTTAATATTTATTTTATTTTTAATAACACTCAACATTCATAAAAATCATAGCATACCAAAATCTTTTGCAACCATTGTTACTCAAAATTATGCCTAAACTAAGTTTTTTTTTCTCATATCACTTACAAATATGGACAGTTTCGTGACTTGCTATATTATGTGTGTTGACAGTGAAGTGATTCTGGAGAGATAGTATGTGTATTACACCATAATGACTCTGAGCAGTAGAGAGGTGGGAGCTTACAATCAAGTGACTTAAGTCATCATTTACAAAAGCAACTACTTATTTAGGAAAACACTGATAAATAGACACTCAAAAGGCAAGAACAGAAAAAAAATTATTATTCCAAGAGACTCTATCAAAATCAAAATGTATACCTGGTCCAGATAACATGCCTCTGAAAAGTGGGGTATGTAGACAACAAATTTAAGAAACTTATAGACTCCTTTTCTATATTCTATGGGTCTACAGTATTTTCCAGGATTCACTGAAAACCTCCAGGGACTTTTACTTTGAGAAACAGGCTTCCCTGGCTGAAGACACTTGCCAGTATCATTTCCTTAGGACAATATTTTTCATAATGTATCATTAAGTGTGCCTCAAATTCAAAAGCTTCTACTGAGTGGAGACAGGATAATTTTACATTGAGTTAAGCTATATCTTAAATATTTATATTTTTTAAAGCTTATGGACTCTGTGATCTGAGGGGACTGACAATTTCACTCCTTTGATTGGAAAGTTCATCCTTGCATTTTATAATTCTAACCACAATTCTGTTAAAAACATCTGCTGAGCCTAGAAAATAGCTGTCTGAATCCTTCAAAATAAAACTTCAAATATAACTTCAGACACAGTAAATATGGTTGCTCCATGATGATCTAAATAACAAGCAGCAATGTTCAGGTCTAGAGTGATGCAAGATATGATGATTTCTATAATTATATCTTTATATTCTTTTTTTTAATTTTTGGTTTCTATCTTGAACAGGATACACTCTATGAACCCCAGAAAAAAATAACTTACCAGAACGAAAGGAAAAGAGTACACATTAAGTTCAGTAGTCTAATTCATAATCAGTATTTGAGAGAAATTTTCCTACTACACAGCAGAACACCAAATTCCAGTGTAAAGGAAAAGTCTCAGCAACGCATCTGGATTAAAAAAGGTAGATTCCTGTACCCAAAACTTGGAACACAGATATGCCCAAGTTTGTTTTCTGGTTTTCAGATTTAATGTTTTATGTATTCATTTTCTTACATTCTTGTTAATATTTGATTAGTGTTTGGTGTAGTCCCTGTAGTTATTTCACCAACTTAACACCTATGATCTTTCACCAAAGTCTCTTGTGTTCTTCCCTCTCATGTTTTGCATCAAGTCTCTGGTCAGTTTCAAGTTTTGTCTTTTGGTTTTCCCAGTCACTTCTTTTGGATTCTTGATATTTTACGTACAAGTGAAACCATCAGACATTTACCTTTATTTTCTCTGATTTATTTTGCTTAGCATATTCACTGCCAGCTTTATCCAAATGGCTTGAGTTTATTTATTTATTTATTTATTTTGATAACAGAGTAGTATTTGATCATGTAGCTATACCACATCTTCTTTATCCATTCATTTGTTGGGGGAATATTTGGATTGTTTCCATATCTTAGCTAATGTAAAGAGAGCTACAATAAACATAGGCATGGATTTCTTTACAAATTAGTATTTTTTGTGTCCTCTGAGTTGTGAAATGCCATTCACAGACCAGAGGAGATCGTGAGGTGAAATAAAAAACTCCATCTTACCTTAATTGCCTCTGGCAAACTGAAAACAAAATCTAGCACTAAATTCCTCTAAAGTTGTAATGGTGCCCACAGACCCTCCAATATATTTACCTAAAAAATTCCTCCTTGACAGAGATAACGACCGCCTGTAAGCAATCCCCTGACCCCAATTACCTCTCAAAACTAATATGTTAACCAATTTAATTGTACCCTCACCATTTGCCTTCCTTCAAAATTCACCCAACCTTTGCTTTGTATTCTCTATGTATCCCCTTTCTTTTGTTAATAAATTGTCATTTAGTTCATTCCTTCAAATCAATCCTTAGCTAACTGCAACTAAGTCATCTCTCTCTCCTCTCTTTCTTGTACCTTGCATTTGGCCATCAACACTGAGTAGGAGAGAGAATTGCTGAAATTCCTAGGAGTGGAATTGTTGTGTCATATGATCCATATTTAGTGTTTTGAGAAATCTCCACACAGTTTTCCATAGTGGTTGGACCAATTTGCATTCCCACTAGCAGTTTACAAGGGTTCCTTTATTGCTACATTGTCTCCAGCATTCATGTTATTTCTGTTTTATGTCTGTCATTCTCACAAGTGTGAGGTGGTATCTCATTATAGCTTTGAGTTACATTTCCCTAATAAGTGTTGTTAAACATTTTTTCCTTGTGTTAGTAGGCCATTTGTATTTCTTCTTTGAAGAAATGTGTTTTTAGCTTTTCTGCCCATTTTTTGATTGAGATGTTTGCTTTTTGTTATTGTTGGGTTGGGTAAGCTCTTGTAGATCTCAGCTATCAGTGCCATATCAAATGCATGAATTTGTGTCACTTTGTATTTAGCCACCATAGCAGACTAAGAAGAATCAGTCTTCTTGACACATTTCAAAAATCATTTAAGGAATATGCAAAGGAGAAAATCTGAGAAATTAATATCTTCTTATTTCTATTTTTTGATAAGTTTAAAACAAAACCTTCAAGTTATTGAGAGACAACAGAGATCTTTGCGTTATAATAAATATCTTTATGGATGTCAAAGAGTTGAAATAGTGATGCTTTTTACAGAAACTTCTAATTTAAAAAAAAATAGCCAGGTTACTCATTTTGTTTTTTAAGAGTAAGAAGTACAAATGAAATAAGGAAGCTCCAAGTTTAGATAATGAATCTTAGAAAACATCCCTGGGGAAAAATTTATAACACACTTGTTAATTAAATATCTCCAACTTTTACTATAACATATAAGAAAGTATTGAATATCTTTTTAAAATCAACAGCTTATTAAGTGGTGAGAGTAAAAGTGATCTGGGTCATTGCCTAGCTTCCATGATGTTAGACATCTGAAAGACTAATCAAATGAAATCTAAAGAATGCCACAGACCAAAAGGACAGTAGTGTTCTTCTCTACTCTTTTAAACCAGCAAAACAATGCTAAAAAGGAATCATGCCACTGGAAAAAATCCAGGTAGGAAAAGAGAAATACCGGGTGTGGAATATAGGGAAAACAAAGGAGAAAGAAATAGTTAAAACTAACAAACTGACAGCAGTACTAAAGCATACAAAGAAGGGAGAGAGAGGATAAAATTGGGGGAGGGATGAGCACAAGAGATTAAGATGATGGCTCATTGGTGACATGGCAGTGGGAGAACCTCAGGGTATACAAAAATGTAAAAAATATATGTGTGTGTGCATGTAATCACTAAAGAAATTTCTAAAAGGTTATGAACCTCGCAGTGTAAATAAATCAAGAAACAATATCATCCTTGAAGACTTAGATAAAAGTTCCCATTTATTTAATGACTTCACCAATGCTTACAGAGAGAATACCATTATCTATCTCATCTCTCATGTACAACAGAAATGATCCTGTGCCTTTATTCTTAAAATACAACAATATGTAAACTTGCATATAAGTCTAAAAAGTTCAATTATTGTCTTGTAACACCCTTAATCAAGACATTTTCTATCAACCTATAAACAATTCTCCTTCTTTCTATGCACTGTTATATAGTGTACAACCTGTAAGGTGTAGGGTAAATGAGTTTTTCTGAGTTTTTATCCTTCTGCCATTAGCCCAATGACCAGCACCTCTGACCCGCCTCATGATTGTAAGCCTGAGCCCAGTGGGTGTGTGCAGGTGTAAGTGGGCATATCTGGGCCTGGGAGAAGATGAAAGAGAGGAGTCACCCAGCTTGGGAAAGCATGGGAAAAGTGAGCATGGCAAAGAGAGAATATGAAGCGAATGCCAGAGAGAAAAAAGAGGCTATAGAAAATGTTTGGAGATTCCTACATGAGTCCCCAGCCCTCACAACCCAAATCCTGGCCCTGCCTGGTATATCTGTGTAACTATTGGAACCAATAAAGAACCTACGCAATTGGAATATGTACACTATAGTTGGTATCATATACAAGCTGCTTCCCTACACCAGTCT